>JAGFPH010003779.1:97211-119779 GCA_018207615.1 Philaenus spumarius
TTTTTTTTTTTTTAATATATATATTTATTTTCTGGTTCAATTTTACTTTCTCACTATACTATAGTATAGAGAAAGTATAGTGATCGCAAAAAAAATCGATGTTGAGATTTTTGTGGAAATATCCGTTTTGGGACCCCCTGAGTCCAAAAAAGTGGTTTTTACAAAATGTATGTCTGTATGTATGTATGTCTGTATGTAGACAAAGCTAGAGAGAAAACTATTCGATCGATTTCAACCAAATTTGCACCAGACATGTCCAGTACGCCTGTATAGATGCACGAAAAAGGGTTTTGAACGATTTTGAAAAACAACCCCCTTTTTGGCCAAAAAACCCCCAAAAAATCAGTTATTATTTTTTTATAAAAAAACGGCTCTAACGATTTTGATAAAATTTGGCTTATTTGTAGCCTTTAATGTGCCCTACCATATAGAAAAACCCGCATCTTTCTAAAAATTCTCGTTTAGCTAATAATAATAATAATAACTGATTTTTGGGGTTTTTTGGCCATAAAGGGGGTTGTTTTTCAAAAATTTTCAAAACCTTTTTACGTGCATCTATAAAGACCTAATTTACGTGTTTGGTGCAAATTTGTTCGAAATCGATAGAATAGTTTTCTCTCTAGATAATAATAATAATAATATTTATTAGTTAATCTCCAACTTTAATAAAAAAACTCTCCTACCCCACCCTACAAGTCACAGTGAATCTGTTTAGTAATTTAAATGTATTTGTGAGAAAGTATGTGCCAGTTCCTGGTACCGTTTATTTTATATGTTCTCAGGTTTCCTAATCCCAACTTATAATAGAATTTTGTCAAACCTCACCTGCCATTTGTATAGTAAAGTTGATATTTACTGTTACCAAATAATTTAAACTATTTTACGTGATGTGTTCAGTGTAGTGCGTTATATAGTGTAAATGGAGATATATTTGTTGTTGAACCACTAAAAGGTTTGTAGTAATTTTCTTAGTGGTATTATTATCTCTGGTGGTATCCACAATGTACCCAAATGATTGCCCTATTGTTTCGTTATTTTTCATAAGACTCAGAAAAACTATACGACCTTAATATATTAACTAGTTGAATGTATTATTGTAATAATTATCGAGCTATAGCAAAACTTATTAATCAATAAAGTACATTATTTTAAAGTTTGCATTTAAAACTTCCTTGATTGACCAGAAAAGGGAATTTTGAGACCTAGTTCTTAATTTAATTTAAACATTAGAATACATTATACAATAATGTGTAAATTAATTGTAAACTTAACTGTGATTGAGGAATGATAATTTTGTTAGTATGTCATACAAGAAGGACCTGCCAATGCATAGTGTAATCTATTGTATAGTCAAATAATAAATATCTTCGTTTTGATATCTTTAATTTAAGCTTCCACTTCGTTCCTCGCTCATTCCTTCAGGAATTTTTAGTAATTTAGTTTTTCCTTACCTTGGTACTGTATATAATGCTTGGAAATAAAATTCCGTCATATTGTCCTACTTAACGTTTCTAGAATACTCAATTACATTTCATGTTAACATTTCTTGTAGTGTTACTCAGTTGTTAGAAATGTTAGAATATATTCTTGGTATTATTATTTCTGCTCCTAGATAAAGTCTGTTGTTTCTAAATAGAATTTTGCATAAATGATGAATTTATTTCTGACGTGAATCTAATTAATCCGCCTGAGATTTTTCGTTTTTTTTTATAATATAATATTTATTTTCTGGTCCAATGAATACATTTAGTTATGTAATATTATCTATGAAGATAACTGATAAACTATAAACACAGAATACCCTAGACCCTAGTATCTAGTAATAAAAGTAGAGCCGAAGAGCAACAGACGAAATTTTAGTTTAGTTAGAATGAAAATGTCCATCCATTGACAGCTGTGAGCACTGTGACTGTGAGCTGGAATCGGAGTGTTCGGAGTTTGGAGACACGTAAACTGACTGTATTTATTATTATTAATAAAATAAATTATATACTCACTTTAAAATGGATTTCGGGTCACTATTGTATGAAGCTCAAAGAAATGAACGAAGCACAAATAAAGAAGTAAGTACTACAAAGCAGGTGTAAAACAATAATAGGCCTACATTATCATCATAACCTTTTCATTAAAAAAGTAGGTTACCTGAATACTAGTTCCATATCATATTACAAATTGGCCTCTTAGGCAATTTACTAGTTGCACTAATGTAATACATTCATAAACTATAATATTAACAGATGGTTGGTTTTAACTACAGTACTTTGTTTAAAATGTATTTAGTAGGCTATACTTATGCCTAGATTTTTGACTGTACCCTTGATGTTCGATACATGTACCTAATCTTATCTAAAAGAAAACTACTGGGTGAGGCAATGAGGAGGCAACAATTAGTTTAAGCTACCGTATGATAAATACGGCAACAATGAATCATCAGCTGTGTTTATAACCTCAATTGGGCGCAACTTTACTATTCGACTCTAGGCTAACCTATGGCAACAGAAATGCAAAAATAATAATAAAAAAAGTACCTAAAAGGTTCTAACCTAACCTATTTTGTCACAGTATGTTTACCTGTATTCAACATTTAACAGTAGAATGTAAAACAACGTCGTTGTCTGCAAAAATATTAGGCTAGAGTCGAATAGTAAAGTTATGCCCCTCAATTGAACTGTGCCATTTTAGTAAACATGACGCTTTGGAGTCATGAATACCGTGCTTATGCTGTTGAAGTTTTCTTTTTGAAAATAGTAATTCTTTTTTTTAAACTGAAAGATTGTTCAAATTACACATCAACGTTAGTCGACACGGTGCAGTTCTAGATCGTAAAACAATAGAAAACTTATTAAAATTATTTAGAAATAGGCTACCATCTCAACCCAAAAACAAATTGGGGGAGGTCTTAAAACAGTGTGCACACCAGTCAATGTGGAAAGAATGCGAGTCGCAGTTACTCGCAGTCCAAAGAGGTCGGCCAGGAAGCAAGCGTTGGCGCTTCAGATTTCCAACTATGCGGAGGATTTTGCACCAGGATCTTCATTACATAGATACAAAATTCAAGTTGTGCAATAACTCAAAGAGCCAGACTATAATGAAGAGAAGCGTTCTGTATGAAATATGGTAGGGTATTGACAATCAAAAATCAAATGCATAATTTTTCAAACGTGTTGGTTAGGTCTGATGAAGCACATTTGTACATTTCTAGTCATGTCAATAAACATAATATGCTTTAATGGTGTGTTCATAACCCCAAAGGGTTTCATCGTAAGCCCTTACTTAGCCCTAAAGTGACAGTGTGATGTATAGTAACAACAGAGCAAATTTTTTTACCTTACTCTTTGAAGATAATGGTGGAAAAACAGTTAGGCTACCATGAACTCACAGAGGTATGTGGACGTGTTGAATAACTTTTTTATTCCGTTATTGGAGGAGTTTTAAATCGATAGGCTACAGAATCTCTCTACTTTCCGTAAGGTGGAGCCACTGCAGAAATATCCATGACCGCTCTCAGAAATGTATTTGAAGGTCATTTGATGACAAGATTTGGTGACATACCCTGGCCAGCTTGATCGCCAGATTTTTCTGTTTGTGATTTTTTTCTATTTGAAGTTCATGGTTTATCAAACACGCCCAAGAGAGTTGCATGAACTGAAGTAAAGAATCACAGAGGAAATTCAGGTGATTCCTCAAGAAATGCTGGAGCGAGTGTTCAACGGCTTTTACAAGAGGCTTGAGGAATTTCATCAAGTTAAAGGTCGTCATTTAAAGGATGTAGTTTTCAAAAAATGACTGACAGAGTAAAATGGCATAGTATAACCTATATTTTTATGTGTTATTAAGCAGTAAAATATTAAAAGTATTGAATTTGTGATATTTAAAAAATGTGGTGTACCATTGCCTCACCTGTAGTATTCAAAATATTAACTAATTTAATTAATCCAAAGAAGTGACCAAGACATCTAGCGGTGAAATGGTGAACTAACATCAGGCCTAAGAAACAAAAACTAATACAAACAACGTTTCGATCAAATTAATAATTTCCAGAACAGCATAGCTAACAATATTATAACCATTACATTCTAATTAATTTACAACATCCAAAAACCTAAATAGATTTGCAAGAGTACAGTAACAAAAACTGAATCAAAACTAAACATTTGAATAAGAAGTCAATCTGCAGTCGCTAAGACTAAAATACCGTACAAAGGAATAGATTTCTAAAAATAACTTTCCATAGAAGCCACTATAGAAAACCAAGAATATCTAAGGATTCCTAAAAAATTAAACTTTCCGAATAATACATTTAATTGTTACAACCGCATCAACAGGTCATACAATCAGAAAAAATAAACCACACGATTCTACATATTTAAGTTAGGAAACAACAAGATAGGCTCATCGTAACCTTGCAATCTGATTCGTTGAGAATATTACGCGGATCCATGTTAGTATTCAAATGTATGAAATTCTGAAACATCAATTTAAGTAAAAGAATTATTTCTAATTAAAAAAAATGTAAATAAGTAGTTTGCAAAATATTTTAAATGATAAAAAAACTGTCCTAGATATTAAAACAAACAAATGTAAAATTTAGAAATGTTAAGAACTAAGCGTTTAATTTTAATTAAAGGAATAAGCTAAGTGAAGCGAGTAAAAATAGTTGTTAATTATACAAAGTGCAGTGTAAAAAAATCTTGTGTTTTGGAAGAAGGGATACATTTTGCAACAAACACTAACATTTTAATTTTAAGACCTAGGATATAGTCTAATATCGCCTATTAACGTAACTCTGGGAAGAAATAAAATCTTGGCTCAAGGGAGCTGAGAAGGACCCTAGAAGTTCACTGAAATGTTTAAAAACGATATCTATCATAATTTGAGAAAGTAAAAAGAAAGAAAACTGATGAAATAGTTATCCAGGAAACTATTCTCTAAATGGTTGAGATCTAACCTTATTTTATACTCCATATTCACTATTACTTAGTAGCTTTCACAAAATTTGAAGATTAACTCAAAGTAGGCCTAGCCTATGTAATTGAATTAAAATAAACATCAACTAGAATATTTCTGTAACAGTAAATTGAAAATACAGAACTAAGTAATAAAGTTTCCCTAACTACTCCTTGTGATATCATTTTATTATTCTAATGAATTAACATAGACAATTGATAATAATTGTACATATAATATTTAAATTTGAACTTTAGTTTGGTAATTTTCATTATTGACTTTAGTAATAGTTGTGTCTGAACTTTATACCTCTGAGCTAACTATTATTTGCTCTGTTATTTTATGTTGTGTATATATTTAATGTTTATGTTATTAATGTTTATGGTAATCAAGTATGTTAATGAAAACAATTTATTATTTGGATGAACCGGCATTGTACCTAACCCCGAGATATTATTGATAGGCCTAATATTGTAAATGAGGTCATATTTTATTCTATAACTTAATCCAATTGATTACTTAAGTAAATCATAAAAGAAATTATTTCAAATGTTCATCTTAATTAAAACTTAGTAGCTTTGGGATATTTTTATGTTAATTGTAATCAACTTTATTTCCGTAAATAATTAAATTGTGGGATCCTATCTCAAGTGAAGTTTTTTCTTTTCATACTTCTAATTTTAATTTGTTATACTTATATAATCTAATTGTTTGTATTTTTTATGATAAAATGTAAATCTTCCAAAAAGATAAATAAATAACATTGTTAATCAAATATGATGCATATTGCTAGTAGGCCTATAGTACAACCTCGTTAAGTCGGCCCCCTTTAAGTCGAATCTCCGGGTAACCCGAACCGGTTTGCAATAAATAAGCATTTTGGTATAGCTATTGCTTAATACGAGCGCATAATCGTAGTGTACTGCACGGTGATCGGGTTTTTGCCGAGTTTGCGCAACCGAGTTTGTTTGCCGTGACTGTACATCTGATGCTTGACTGTAGCGCTGCATGCCTGCGTGGTGAGTCACTGACACCTAGGTGATTGGCGCTCTTTTCCCCTCTCCTCAGTTTACTGTCAGACAGGCAACAGCTCAGTTACTGTTTATGTCGTGTTGGTGCCAGGTGTCGTTTAGTTGAGTATTCTGTACGGTTTTAGTTTGTTATTTTGTGATTGTTACTGTGTTGTTTTGTTTATTCGAGTTTCTGTAGTTGTACACAATGGAAACGTAACGAAAAAATGTGGTTGTAACAATGGACAAATGACATGAAGCATTTGGCCGAATTGACAAAGGCGAGTCATTAAAATCAATGCTGCTTTGTATATGGCGTCGGAACTTCTACAGTGTCAGACTGGGGGGAAAAAAACAGAAAAGATATAGAAGAATTTTGTTTTAAAATGATTTTGAAGACAGTGATGATCGATGCAAAGCAAAGAAAGCTAAAAATGAAACGGTTGATGATGCGCTATTTGTTTGGTTTTGTGCTGAAAGAGAACGGAGGTTTACCAATATCAGGGCCCATTATCCAGCAAAAAGCAATCAGCTTGAATAAAAAATTGCCAGACGGAGACCCAAATTTCACTGCTAGTCAATGATGGCTGGATAGGTGGAAAAAAACAGCACGGTATACACCAACTTACTATGACTGGAGAAAGTTTATCTGGCGACATAAATGCAGCTGACAAATTCGAAAAAGAGTTCAAAGAGTTTGTGCAGAAAGAGAAATTGTCACCAGAACAGATATATAATGCAGACGAAGAAATAGGTTTATTCTATCGAATGTTACCGAGCAAAGCCCTGGCCATGAAAATTGACGAGTCAGTAAAAGGATTTAAAAAAAGCAAGGATCGCCTTACCATAATGGCTTGTAGTAATGCGTCAGCTACGCATAAATTTCCTCTCCTTTTAATAGGAAAATCAAAAAATCCCTGTGCACTGAAAAACGTGAATCGTGGGTTGTTGCCTGTTATTTGTAGATCCCAAAGAAATGCGTGGATGGACAGTATTATTTTTAAAGAATGGTTTTACGAGTGTTTTGTTCCTGGTGTGACCAAACATTTAAAGGAGCATGGCTTGCCAATCAAAACTGTTCTGCTCATTGACAATGCCCCTACGCATCCGGCAGCTGAATCACTGGTCAAGGGCGACATTAGAGTAAAATATTTACCACTCAATGTGACTGCACTGCTACAGCCAATAGACCAGGGTCTTCTTGAGTGCATCAAGCGTGCCTACACGCGACAAATGTTAGGCCAACTAATTGATGGCAAAGAACATGATGTCGTGGAAATTTTAAAAACATTTAATGTAAAAACTGTTTTGTACATGGTGTCCGAATCTTAGGAACAAGTTGCTAGAGGCAGCATCATGAAGTCGTTGAAGAAACTATGGCCTAATGTTTGTGATTTGCCAGAAAACCAGACAGAATTAGTGGCGGACAAAACCAACAACGAAGTGCAACCTCAGGAGTTTCTGGAGATGTTTAGGCAGGTGGACGATTGCTCGGATGTCGATATTAATGACATTGAATGTTGGTTGGAAAAAGATAATGACGGAGTTTACGGCACACTGACTGATGAACAAATTGTTCCGACCTGTTCAAACAAAGACAACATACACGTAGATGATACAGACGAGGAAAATGCTGAGCAGCCAGAAGTCATCAGTCTCACAGAAACAGCATCTCACTTGGATGGTGTATTTTGAGCAGCAGAACGAGACTACACCGACTGAGCTTCTCATGTTAAAACGGATACGCGACCGTGCGGCAGGTAAATGTTACTCGAAGCTGACGCAACAAAAACTTTTACCCAAAAAGTAGACATACCTGTACAGTCCACAGATGTGTTTTTTGTTTTATTGTGACGAGTAAGTGTTTTTCTCCGTAATAAAGGGAAATATTGTAAGTACCGGTATACAGTTTATTTTCAATTTTTGATGTTTTATGCTCTTTCTCCGGCTAAAACGGATTTTTGTTATGTCGGATCGGCTGCGGTATATATTATTATTCACTTATGAAAGTGGAGGGTTGTCAATGGCTTCCAAACGCAGGGCTTTCTAAAAATTTCAATACAATACTCCTAATATTGGAGTGTTGTAACTTTTCCTATAGTTTTGTAGGATAGAAAGCTGAACTTTGGCTTAAAAAAAAAAAAAAAAAAAAAAAAAATAACTTCATTAGACAAATAGTATTCTGTACTGATCTGTGACTTCCCCAATATATATTTTAGAGATATTATAAAACATTGTTAACTAAATAAATTGACTAAAATACTTAAATAATAACTGCTTATTACATCTAACATTTTCAGGCAATGATAACCACCCAGGTTTTTCGCCTTTAAACCCCCCCCCCAAAAAAAAAACATCTAACATTTTACAATCTAAATTTTATATTCATTAGTTCAGGAGCTTTGAGATTTTTAATTTGTATTTTGTAGTATATTACACAAAATATACTACAACGGATATTAGCCGTTGTAAGGCGGGAAGAATCGGTTTTTATATTAAACTATAAAATTCGATGTTTTCAAGGCCGGACTTCGGTGAGTGTCAATTGTAGGTCGAAAATACAAGTTAAATCAGAGCAAGGCTTATCTCCCAAGATGAACCTTGATCTAGGACACGTCAAGAAAGGAAATCTGACTTAGCCTGAAAGTAGCTGAGTTTTAGGGGAATAAAGGAATCCAGGAATTTTATGCATTTGTGATTTTCATGGTTTAATATGTAGCGCTAAACGCGTGAGTTACGGCCGTGTGAATTTCAAATCATAAAAGGTAACACTACCAAAGTAAACAGGGGTTAAAGTTAAGGGAAAAGTTCAATTTAACTCGAAACTGAAAAGGTCAGATATTTTTGGAATCTACATAAGTAGACGAAAATAAAAGGTTATATAAGAAAAAAGTCGAATTATTGAAAATAAAAAAGTTAGCTTAAGTGTCAAATTTCACACACCCTAAAAAGGGAGAAATAATTAAAATCAAAGGTTTTCACTCACAAGAGTTATTAAAGAATGAATAGTTCTGTGTAAAAAAGGGAACAAAAAGTAAAATTAAATTAAGATAAAATGGTGAGAGTTTTCACGCCTTTTAAAGTAATAAAAGTTGAATTTTTAAATTTTAAAAAAATAATAAAGTAAAGAGATTTAGGGTTAGATTAACATTGTATTGTTAGGAAATCAGTAACTTAAATATTTTTCGCGTAGTAAATAAAAAACCCCCAAAGAACTTTTTTGCGATTGTAGGCTAAGTCCCAGAAGAGAAAAAATAAGTAAAAAATGGTGAAAAGTGTTAGAACTGTACAGGTGTTAAAGACAATCGGCGTAAACAAACAAAAAAGACATTGAACGCGAAAGACAGTCGCGGAAGTCGCGGAAAAGTGTAAACGTGATGCGCACGCGTAAAAATCACAGTACAGACACGATTCAAAAACGTACGGATAGCCAAAAACAATCTGGAAAATGTGCAAAAAGAAAATTAAGGAAAACTTAAAAGGAAAAAAAGATACAGCGGGAAATCAAAAACAAGTAAGTTTCAATGGTCAAAGTGGAAGGGATGCAGCCGCGATTACAGAAAGGGGCGTCAACGAGCAACCGGATTAACCAGAGAAATTGGTGTTTTCCAGGAGAATGGAAGGAAAAGAAAATAAGAAAATTAGATAAAATTAACCAGTGCGAATTTAGACATATTTCTAGACCAAAAAAGTTTATACAAAAGAAAAATTGGCTTAATGAAAAAATGAGGGAAAGGGCATGTAAGAAATGACGTCACGAAGTGTATAAAGGATTGAACGCGAAAAATCCACGGGCTTACTCTCTCGGAATCGCTGACTCTCTCGGACTCGCTCTAAGACTCACTCTAGATTCAAATTGTTACGAATGTAGACTTCACGTCACTCTGCAGCAAATATTTTTTCTTCGTTAAACTTAAATAACTTTTAATATAAACTACAAGTCAGAAGTAGTTCTTCAGGAGTAACTCTACGGCCTATCCAAATGAGTTAATGCAAAAATAACTCTATTTGGCGTTACTGAGACGACATAGGCAATCCTTCAGGACATGATCTTCTAAACGGAACTTCACTTCTCACGAACCAAGGAAGAAATAGGATCAACTGTAACTCTACTAGATTCTACCAGATCTGCTCTTCAAGTACATCTGTAGCCATCATAACAACCCAACAACTTTAAATCAGAAAATCCAGGCTACCAGACACAGCATCCTAGCAGCTACAACACCAGCCCATCAACATAGCGGCATCCATCACGGAAAACCGGAGGTGAAAAACGCTGAATTAAGGTCTGTGTAAACGAGAATACGTTGTCCCCCATTTTAATTAATTGCCTGAGTAAATTCAATAAAAATATTTAAAGTACTGGTTGAGATAGGTTAGTTTCAAATTAAATTCAAATCATAAATTAAATAAATGTAAATTCGATATTCCCTAAAGTTAAATGTAAATAAATTAAATTCAAATAAATTAAAATTAAATTGATTATAAAATTAGACTGTCTGCCAAGCCTATTAGAAATTAGAATTATAGGTTTAACATTAATATTGGATAGAAATTATATGTACAAGCAGATGGTGAGAAAAGCGAGTTGTTTATGTTTAATTTTGAAAAGGTTTTGATTTTGAATTTTGAATAAATTAATTATTAATTTTTATACTGAAATACTGAGAGTAATCAATTACCTGTTTATGGTTATCCATTCATGATAATTTCCTTTATTAGAAATAGTATAATAGATGTGTTTAGCTGTAGAAATAATCAAAGCACAAATAAGGTAAGTTATAAGGGCTGTTCCACTGTTCTCATTTCCCTGAGATCAAAACTAATCAAGAGTTCTCATAAATTAAATTCAGAGCTAGTAAACTTATTAATTTCTGGAAGCTATTTTAAAGTGTTAGAGTCAGTCGAAATACTTATAGAAATAGGTATCAGACACCCAGTTGCATCACCTAAGCTAAAGATAAAATTTTGGCTAAAGGCTTCCAGTAGGTGTTGTAACTTATTATACAACAAAAGAACGTCAGCACGCGATTGTTCGTTGTATAATTGACTCCCGAACGTGGGGCAGAACAACGTCAATAGGTGTTCCGTTGTAATACTTTTAGTGATTACAAGCGTTCGATCCTTTCGTGGGCGGGGCCGTACCTTTTAGAATGACGTCTGACTGTTGTGTAATTTTACATAGTTTGCCCACAATTTAAAAATTTTCTTGGCTTATCGATGCATATATTAGATTTTCGCCAAAGACCTTTTGTCTTTGGAATAAGAGTTGGTTCTTTCAATAGGCCATATTTTTTTTTCTATTTAAAACTTGATTTTCTCGTATTTGAATTTATTCTGGCGCTTTCCGCTTAAAGTTTGGTACTAACTCGGCCTACCGATTCTTGATTTCTAACGTAAATATTTGTAAACTTCGGATCAGGTTGATAGTGTAATTTTCTTGGATAGATACGCTATTTTTAATTTGTTTTGAGGTGGGAACTATGGGTCTAAAATGTCGGGAAATAATTTTAATTAAGTTTTGTGGTGTTGAAAGTCGGATTATTTTGTATTTCTATATGTTCCTTGGTGTTTCACATACTGTTAACTATTGACTACAGTTTGAATGAAATTCCTCGAATCCCCTTCTATCTCAATTAATTATTTAAGTATTTTTTTTATTTTACATTTTGTATTTATCAAATTGTTATAATATCAACATTATTTTGTTATTTTACAGCCTGTTAGATGCTACAAAACAGCGTTTGAACCCCCAAAGAAAGATTCAAAAGGGAAAAAACTTTCTGTTAACATAAAGAAATTTCTTGAGAAAAAAGAGGAAGAGGAACGGCGAAAAGAAAATGAAGCTAGGAAAAAAAGAGAAGTAAATCTAAATTTAATTCCTCCCCTAGAATAAAATACCTTCTTAATCATAATTTATGGATGTGCATTATTCCAGCACTTATTTTGTTCTTCCTTTATTTAACCTACATTTATTTGTCTATAATAAATCTCTGACAAGAAAAAGCAAAGTACCTTACTTAAAAAAAGGAACAAATGTAAATCGCAAGGTAAAAATATGACATTTGTTACTTGCTACTTTTTAATAATATAACCTACAAACGTGATGTTGGGGCAACTAAAATTGGCAAGGCTTATCCTTACTTTACAATAGTGATGTGTTAACAACTACCTACCATTATTCTAGTTAGCCTAAAATGAACATACAACTTGAAAAATTTACCAAGCTAATTTTAATATTTAACAGTACTTTTTTTATTACATTAATATAGAATTCTGTCACAATTTTATCACAATATTATCTAATGGTGGAGCCCGTTGTTGGGGATTGTAGCTTACAAAAGTTCATCTCGATTCCTTCATTTTCTTAACTTATGTTGTCTATTGATTCTCTGGAATAAATATTAAACATCCCACCACCATAAATATATTCTAGTTCTTTTTCTTAGTTTGTCCTTAGATAGTAGTGTTTAATTATAATGTTAAGCGTAGAATTTTGAGCTGAAGTTGTACACGGATGGGTGAAAAACATAATGTAGTTCAGGTGCAGGAATCTGTGGATGCAATCCACGGCCGGAATGCAACCTGTAAATGGGGAAGCCCCCAACAGTATTCCAAACAGAAGTTACAGCTTTACTACAGTGTGGGCGAAAAGTCCCTACCCACTGCTGCAAAGTTTTACCAGCCCCATACCATAGTACAAACAGCGCATTATAGATGGAGGCGGGTCAGGAGCATGAGTGGTGGGGTGGTTGGGGGGAAGGTTGCGACAGGTGCAGCCGAGGTCAAGCCACAGTCTGCCAGTCTGGAGAGCGACAAGATGGTGGATACAAGTGTGTTCACTATTGAGGAGCGTCTGTTGGCTTGTGTTTGGGTTCATGAACGTCCAAGAAGTGGAAAAACGATGGATGAACTGATGGACGACTTTGTTGTGCGTTTTGGAAAACTGTCACCAAATCGAAAAACTTTGTTGACGTGGGCAAACAAAGCTTTTGCAACGGGAAGTGTTCTTGATGCGCCACGTAGTGGGAGGCCAAGCACTCGTGTCGAGAGTTGTGCTGCTGTGGAGGAGTCAATTCAGCGATCGCCAATGAAATCTACGCGTAAACGTTCAGCAGAGTTAGACATTCCATGGTCGACAATGAGAGATCATATTCGAAAAGACTTAAAAATTAAATGCTATTGTCCGGTGTCAGTAAATGAGTTAAGTGATAGTGATTTGGAAAAACGTGTCGAAGCATGCCAATTGATGCTCCAGCGTTTCCGTACAAATGCAGCTAAATGTAACGTCTTGTTCTCTGATGAATGCGCAATTTATCGTAGCTCACGCAATCGAAACGTGTATTTCTGGGCAAAAGAAAATCCTCATTTTTATGAAGAAATTGAGAACAATCCACCACATGTGATGATTTGGGCAGGAATTACAGGCAAGCATCTGTTTGGCCCTTATTTTTTTGATGGGTCCGTAAATCAAGAAACTTATCTGAGGATGCTGAACGAGTGGTTGTTCCCACAACTGACTGCCTTAGGATTAATGGATACCGTTACGTTTCAGCAGGACGGTGCTACACCGCATTTAGCATTGGCAGGTCGAAGGCGCCTTAACCAAGTTTTACCGGACCGCTGGATTGGTCGAGGGTCAGATAACGCCCCTTCCCCATTGCCCTGGCCCCCAAGAAGTCCGGACCTTACCACACCGGATAATGCACTCTGGGGTATTATTAAAGAAGAGGTGCGGAAACAACGATACACCACAAATGATCAGCTGAAGGAAGCAGTTTGTGCTGCCTTTACCACAGTCACACCAGATTTGTTGAAAAGGATGAATCAACGGACATGGCGTCGAATCAAACTGTGCGTTGACAATGGTGGGATGCACACAGATGTTTTGGATCCCTAATAATGTAAGCATTGTAAAATGTAAAAAGTTAAAATATTAATGTTATTTTATACTACTTAACTTTTGTTTTATTTATTAACTCCAGCAGTGGGTAGGGACTTTTCGCCCACCCTGTACATAAAACCTTAGACTCAAACATATGAATAAAGAAATTGAATTCAGGTCAAAGCTAGTCTGTCAAGTCTCAACAACATCATGCTTTGTTGGGTACCTGGTCACATTGGAATAGTTGAAAGTGCCCATTTTAGTTGTATGTAAATACTGTGACACAATTATAGGTTAGTTAATTATAGTTTCATTATTTTAGCTCATGCATCACTGAAAATGGCGGCATTGTTGTTTAAAAGCCTTTGAGTAAATAAATGTATTAATAGTGAGATTCTGTGGTCAGGTTTTATTTTATCAACAGCTGTGATATTTAAATTTAAAAAAAATATTAATTATATTTTGTATGTTTAACTATATAGTATCTTACACTGTAAAATCTACTGATATCTGAATATAGGCCTATTGTTGTAACATCTAGACATATTTTTTCAGAGAGTTTGAGCTACAATGGAAATCAAAATAACATTTTACTTTTAAATTGACTATAAAACATGTTTTATTAGATTTGAAATGTTTAGGAATTGGTGGCGTTGCGAAGTCAAGACAAAAAGGCACAGAAAAGGGTTCAAGTTATGCTTAAACGAACTAAATCTGCCAACAAGTCTGTCATGGAAGACGCAATAGACAATGTTAACACTGTGGATACTATGGATGGTGTGTAATAATGTATAATATAATAATATGTCTTTATTAAACATAATTTACAAAATTATTTTTAATATACAAAACCATAGATCCTGACAATACTCTTGGTCTAAAGACCGTCAGAGGGGTTCCCATTAGATGTCATTACTTTACTTTTAGGACAAAGAAAGAGAAGAAAGAAAACATAAATAGTAATACTAAAAATGAATAACTTAAAAATCAAACTCTTTAGTTGAGAAATGAACACGCAGAAAGGAAATGTCGGATGTCCTCCTTTTCATTGACATTGCACAAAGAGCACAGTTTGGACGTAGTAGAATAGGAATGTTTATTTAAATTGATTAATGCTGTCCTGGCTTTTAAAAACCAAATAATTAAATCACATTTCTTGTCACATTAAAAATAATCTGCTTCGAAGTTGAACTGCTTGTATATTAATGAATTGCCACTGTTGTAATTTGTAATTTGATGTAATTTTGGTTTTAATTTTGTCTATAATTTCCTCATTAAAATTCTGAAACATTAGAAATGTTATAAAACTCACACAAAATTTGCCACTCGTTATACAAGTACACCTTTTTCGCACGTACCTGCCTTTTAGAAGATTTGGGTATCGAGTTGAAGGTAACTTCAAACATCTTTTTATATACACCAAATGCAATTTAATTCTGTACACAAAAATTGGCTGTATTTCAGTTTCCAGAAACAAAGTGTAGTTAGGAACATTGGCCAACAATTTCAACTTTTCTTTATAAAAAAGCTCTGTATTACTTCGACTGAATCATACAATTTACATCCCCACATCTGGGTACCGTAACTTATTATTGATCTGTGGACAGAAATAAAAATTACCATTTTCTTTTCAAACGATATGTTAAATGCATCGAAAGAAAATTTGGCTACTAATAATTTGTTCCTAAAATGTTTCTCCAGCGACAACTTTGCTGAAAGTGTAATGCCTAGGTATTTATAAGTATTTAACACTTCGATTTGTTGTTCCCCGTGACTCCACTTCTTGTACTTTGCTGGTTTTCTGCCATTCCTAAATACTAGAATCTTTGATTTATCCAGATTTATTATAAGATTCCATTTTAAGCAATATGCATTGATCATATTCTGCAATCTGCGGTTAACCGATGCCAGAAAAACAATATCATATGCGAACGCTTAGAGTTTAATGATGGCACCAGAAATGTATACTCTGCCCTCCAATTCATTGTCAACATCAAACACATAAATTAAGAAAATAGCAGCGGGCTTAAATTACACCCTTGCTTGACACCAGTACATGTTTCAAATTCTCTAGATAGGCCCTTTGAGTTCCGCACAGCTTCACATGTTTTTGTATATAAGCTTCTTAAAATATTTATCATTTTTATTGACATACCATAATCCGTAAGCTTATAAAACAGTGCATAACGGTCCACTCTTTTCAAATGCAGCAGATATAGCTACAAAAAAGACAACACTTTACTATGTTTCATACTCAGTTTAAACTTCACTATACTTATCAAATTATGTATGTTATCTATTGTACTATGCAACTTACAAAACCCAGCCTAGAATTCCTTTTTTACGATGCCCCAGCTGTACGCCCAATGAGTCGATCTGTTCAAGAGCAGACTAGAAAAAATATTACGAATCACGTTATTGGACGTTATTGATAGGGAAGATAATTGATCTCTTAAACCTTTCGGGCGAAGAATTAGTTTCAAAAATTGCATTATATACTTCCAACATCTTCTGCAACATTAAATGCGGAGCATATTAACAAAATTCATTGGGTATCGTATCGTCCTCTGGCGCTTTATTGTCCTTGATCTTCCCAACAAGTGCAAACAATTTAGCCATCTGAAAAGGAGCATTCAAAATTTCATCTTTTACAAAAGGTTCAGCATAGGCAACATTACAAGTATTAATTCTTGGTCTTAGCACTCTAAAATTTTCTACCTAATCTGCAGCAGTAATACTGTTGTTCGTCAAAAAGGATTTTTTTCAAAATACTACTAACTTCCAGAACTGACCAACATCTTGGACGTCACTTAAATGTGTTTAAACATGTTAAACATAGTGTTTTTGTAAGTGCAGCACAACAGTTAGTCTGCTATTCCGAAGTTCGCTATATCGAGGGTTGGCTTAGTTTCTTCAAAATATTTTTAGGAAATACAGTAGCTTCCTACGAATCTGATCACTCAATAGTAAACCACTTCCTCTTTCCCCTTTTGTTGCAATACATGTAGCTTCTCCTCATGGCTTAGTAGTATGTTGCATTTACAACAAATTCAGGCAAGGTTTGTTATGTCACTCACTATTACATTAGCGCAACAGTACAGTACTTATTACTTTTAGAAATGTCATGGATTTTGCTGATGATTATGTGTTGGTGTTCAGGTCCAGCACAACCTGATGAAGACGACTACGGCTATGTTTCCCAAGAGGCTTCTGCATTTTATAATAAGCTGATGGACAAGTACGCCCACATGCCTGCTGAAGAGCCCAAGTTCTCTCAATCAAAGAAAACTTCTGTTAAAGATGTTAAAGAGATGAATGCTGCAAAGGTACAAAAGTATTCCTTTAAAAGATTTTATTGAAAATAATATTATAATCAATGTTATTAAACTATCTAATATTTTTAAAGTAAGTTAAAACATTTAATTATTTGTTAAAGTTACCTTTTGTTTAATTGTAGAAATGGACACATTACTCTATGCAAAGGTAAATTAGTTAAATCATACTTTAGCTTTGAGTATGATATAATGTACCAAATCCCATCAAATAATTAAGTTTAAAAAACAAGAAAATAGCCTATAACCATATTCAATCCGGTAACCTAATTACTAAGCTGACATTGCATATTAGCAACATAACCTATATCCACAAAGTGCTAACCTAAGTCAAATGAAACCGGACAATTTTGATAATTAAGCCTAAAGGGCAACGATCTATACTATTCGGTCTAAACAACAGAAAATTATATACAACTTATCACAAACAAACCACTCATATATTAATTCAAGATCAAAACAAACAAGCCCTGAAATTACCAAGATAGGCCTAAGTCGAAATCATAAACATTCAAGATTGTAGACGTTTTACACATCAATTAATCACACCACAGCGCAATCATAACTTCACATATCTTCATTTAATATCACTTCACCAAATTCCAAACTTTAGTTGAAAGCAAAACACCATTTATAAGTGAATATTGACTGCAACGGCAAATATGTACGGCAGCCATCTGCGGACCTCCGTATTAAAACGTATATGAGCTAACCATAGATTTCTATGTACTAAAGAGAATAATTAGACTGTAGATAACTATAAGATTTCACTAGTTACTATTATTTGTATGTAAAACATCTGTTAATCTCGATTGTAAGCATTGTAAAATATTGAATAAGAAGAAATAACTTAAAGTAAAGCTAAGGGCCTATGCCTACAGAAAGAATTCATCTTGTTCCAAAATACAAAATCAGCTGTTATGTATAAACGCGATCAAAATCAACCTTAAACCATTTTAATAATGAATAAATAACAAACCAATTGAATTATAACAACAAATATATATGTGAGAAATAATTAGTGTAACCCCAAATTGCCTATTATTCCAAAAAGAACAAAATACCAGCACTATATTTTGCTACAGCGGAAGAATTCAACCGTCTTAACAAACAATCTAATTGCACACAGAAAAGATCCATCCGCCAATAAGCAAAAAAGCAGCGCGTCTTTTTAAAGAAAATATTGAGTTGCTTTGTAGCTTGCAGACTGTAAAGAAGCCAAATTGTACTATCAGAAGTTTGTAATTAATATTTGTGTAAACCTGTGAATAGAGTCAGTGAGAACAATACAGAGATTGGTATACTCTGCTAAATAACATTTAAACATTTATAAATTCAAAAGAACTATATGAGAGGCCTAGAACCAGCAATTTAATTATCAGAAGAAAACTGACCTTTTTAAATATTTTTCAAAATATATATATATATTATAAATTTCAATTCATGTATGCGTTCAAGGTATATAATACAATCATTCCAGCACGAGTGCCTATCCCGAGATCTAATTAATTGCTAAAGCATATTTTATAAACCCGAATTGTTTTACAAATACTGAGCTAAGCCTAGGGGCATTTAAATAAATATTTTGAGATTGTATAACTAATAATATTTGTATAATAAAAGATAATAAATGACCATTAAATGTGTTAATATAACATAATCTAGTTATTACTCAGTAGTATTAGAACTTAGAGATTAATGACCTACTTTTGATAAAACCAAATTTATATATTCAAAATTTAGAACCATTGGCTTGAATTGAGTAGGGTCAATAGGTAATAAGATCATATTTGAATAATTTTACAAAATTTTACATTATAATGATTAACATCATTTAATACTGCATTCTCCTTACTGTGTGTTATTTCCCAAAACTTGTATTATGTAATACATCAGCAACAATGGTTGCAACTTATTCACCTAAAGCCAAAGAGATTCAAACATTATTTGTTAAAAACACATAATTCTGACAACTCATAGATGACTACTATTTGACATTAGCCAATGCCTTCTATAGTCTTGAGTTACCATTACCAGTAAACTAACCTGTGACGTCATAAAAGAGTTAGTAACTCCGCATGAAGTTTTTTTTATTGGTTTTGATAAATATTTAGTATAAATATCTATTATGACTTGTTAATTTCAAAATTATTTCTCAGGGTAAAACATGTATGACACGAGTACTTATAGTTGCTGATTATGGTTACAAATGAATAGTCAAACTAGCATGACAGTTGATTATTATTTATGTTTAAAGACACATTCTATTTAAATTGTATATTATAGAAAAATATACAAATTTTGAATTTAATACCATTAATTAAAACAGATAACACCAACAAAATTTTTATGAATATTCTTACAAAATCTTAAATATAACATTTTTCAGCTCCAGTCCTTTAACAACACAGACTGGTAGTACTTTACTTCAGTATAAAATATTTAATTATTTAACTCGACGAACTGTTTTTTTTTTTTCTCTTTACTTGGACATTTTAATTGTGATGATGAACTTTAGTTATAAATGTCTGCCTTTCCGACAAACACTTCAGATACGACAAAATTTCTAATTATTTTCGATGAAAATAATGGCGACACTGTCAAGTCACGAGTGCACGCCCACCTCTTTTGAATTATTTAAATTCACTATAGTTGATTATTATAATTGTATTACGTATTGTTTTTCATCCTTTATGTAATTTTTTTCATTTACGACTCACATACGTTATGTGATACAATGATGGAGGATCTTTTACTGAATTCTTTTTTTTAAATCCAAAATTTTAGAACTTTCCTATTTTTTACACACATCCGCGTAAGCGTAGTTATAGATAGTTTCGGTTATAGAACAGACTTAAAAGTGCTGGAAAATATCCGTCACATTCATAATATAGCTCTGAACAAGACCGATTCGTGTTTGTAGAGTTAACAAATGTCACATTAACAAATGAAAAACCAACACTGTTCAAATCAACTCTGAAGTTTAACAGTATTGTTCTTTTTACTATAATTATATACAACTAAGGGAAAAACCTGCGTGCTCCGCACGCCAACCCCGTTGGAACCTTCTATACAAATACAGTACGACCTGTCACATCCGGACCCTCCCATAATCGGATGCATCTCTAAACAAATTTTCATATTTTGGTTTTGTGGCGGGTGGGGTGGAAAAGTGAAAGTTGCAGCTAGAATAATGCCGTGCCTAATCTATTCTTAGTGGGCTGTGACCTTGAAACGGTCAATGACTCTGTCCCCGATAATCACAACTTTTTTCAAAAACTGATGTTGCCACTAGCATTCCTTTACGGTACTGTAAGTAAAACTAAATTTATATTTTACTGTGCCTAACTGTAGGCCTACCGGTAATTTTTTTAAAGCTAGTGTGTTTATAAGTACAGTACTGTACCTACATACTTAAAACATACTTTAGATATTTAATTGCTGTAATTATTTAATTACTTTGCTGTAATAATTAAAATTGTGTTTTTAGAATGTAAACTGTTTTCTTTTATTGTTTAATTTTAATTATCAATAGTCTATGGTTGTGTACAGAACGTCAATTTGTTAGCCTATATAGTACATTGTACTACAGTAAATACAAGTCCAAACCGCTTGAAACATCTAAAAATAGTATTCAACAATAATGGCTTTCATTGTTTTGGGCCCTTTGACTATTTATAAATGACCTTGCTGTATCCGAATTTTTTCATATCCGGATCGGCCGGTCGCCACATTAGTCCGAATATGACAGGTTGTACTGTAATCATGTTATGTTTTCTTTATAATAAAGGTGTAGGATTAATAATAACCCCAAAGCTAAGATGGTAAGTAATGGTAAATGTTCAAATCAAATTATTTCATATTTTTATAGCAACAGTTATAATAAAGGTTTAAAAGAACCAGCAAGGAGTCGTTACTTTAATAAAACCCTAACCTAAAATTTAGAAATACAAATAATTGCTTCAAAGTTTGAAATCACCTGTTAATAAAAATATTGGGGCAAACAACTGTTTTATCTATTATTTTATTCAATTGGTTGCTATGGTAATAAATGTAAATACATGTGTTTTTTTCATCAGTCTTGGCCTAACCTAAGGATTTTTCCGACTAAATTTACAAATATTGAAATAAAAAATGTTTTTATCAAAATGAATTTTATAGCCTATGTTACTCAGGGATGGTGTAGCTGTTTATTAGTAAAACTATTTTGTCAATCGGTTCAGTAGTTCCAGACATTACCCCCTACACACAAACAAACAAACAAATTTTACCTCTTTATAATATTAGTATTGATATATACAAAATCATGTTATACAAATAAAAACAAAGAATAATTATTGAAATCAAATTATTTTTTTTTTACACATTTTATATCTTAGGAACAATGACACATTTATGCTCAAAGCAACAAGGGCACTGCAGCTGAGTTCATTATTACATAATAGCATTATTTTAACAGAAGGATCTACCCAAAATCAGTGCTTACAAATAAAAATCCTATTTAAAGTAGAGTTTTATAAGAGTTACATAAATTAATAATCATTGAAAGTGAGATCTAACATCAATAATGAGAATTTGATGTACTACTTGTCAAACCTGAGTAATATAATTGAGGCGAAATATAAACATTTGATGACCAGCTCTAAGTTAAATGTATGCACTTACAGAAACGACTTACAGAAATTGTATTTTGACTTTCTTATTTTTATATTTTCTGGTATCTATACATAATTAATTTGCTAGGGGTTATTTTGTGAGTAGAACTCCTCCAAGAGTTTTTAACCGATTTTGATGTTTTTGGTGTCATTTTACAGAGCTCACTCTGAAGTTGTGCTTCCCTTAAAATGAGCTCAATGTATGTTAAGGGCTTCGCCCCAGTGGCCCTCAAAGTTGCCATGTTAATCTTATGGAAGGTCAATCTTAAGGAAGAAGAAGAAAGATTTCTTTTGATTTTATCAGGGGCACAAAAAACAGCTGTTCGTATGAAAAGCTTAAAACAGCTGATTTTGATCAACAGCTGATTTTGATCAACAACTGATTTGGATCAAAAACTGAATATAATTTTAGGTTAGGTAAATCAAGCAATAGCGAAGCATTGCCCGGTCCACTAGTTAAATTAAAATTAGGAGCTAATTATAAATAGAAATTTAAACATTTTGTTAGGTTAGGTATGGAAACGTCTCATTGTTTTTGATATCTTTTTCTTAAATACAGATCTGTATCACCATTTCTTTTGTACAAAATTTGTAACAATTGATAAATTCTTAAATTATAATATTTTAATCTGTTGAAATAAAGGTAACCCATGTTTGGTTGTGGTTTTCTATAACATAGTAAAAAATGTTTTTACATCGTTACTATCCGTTTTACAGTTGCATATTATTAAGTCCCTCC
>JAGFPH010003779.1:121703-133489 GCA_018207615.1 Philaenus spumarius
TAAAACAACATTAAATTCAGAACAATCAAAATCTCGCCTGTCGGAGGCAGACAGCGATAGAAAGAGGATTCTACTAAAACAGGATCAAAGAACAGAGTCAAAAGGGGATGGAGGAAGAAATGTTTCAAAAGCAAATCATCGTTTATCAGTCGATTCGGATAGTGAAAAGCCGAGAGTAAATTGGAAGTCCGATCGGGAAAGAGTACCTGAATCTCGACCGCGAAATGTAGATGAAAGAGTGTTGTTTAATTCGGAACGTGATAGGCAACAAATGGGAAATAAATATGATCGAGAAAAAACATTCAAACGTGATCAATCACAATCTTCCAATGATTCTGATTATAATAGGAATAAATCTAAAAAAATCGATGAAAGAAAAACTATCGAAAACAATCGGGATAAATCAAAATCTGAATTTCGACCTCGAAATCTAGATGAAAGAGCGAAATTTAATTCGGATCGAGATAGGCAACAAATCGGAACTAAATACAATAGTGAAAAAACATTCAAACGTGAACACTCAGAATCTTCCAATGATTCTGATTACGATAGGAATAAATCTAAAAAACTGGATGAAAGAAAAACTATTGAAAACAATCGGAATAATTCCAAACCATCTTTGAATCCAAAAGAAAGATCTCGGGCTCCCGATCGAATTAGTTCAGGAGATAGAAAAGTAGTAACTGTACCAAACGCAGAACAAATACTAAAAAAAAGTGCGGATGTTTGGTCCAAACCTTGTAATATAACTCCTCCTCGTCCTACCTTGAAGAATCGACTTAATGGCCCATTCGATAGACGGAAAGAAAGTAGTTTAACTTCAAAACCAACAGAAAATAGAAACGACAAATCAAGACTTTCCTCTGAGAGGAGCAGTTCTTTGCCTTCGATTAAATCTTCATCAGGAATGAAACCAATTCAAAAAGAAGTTAATAGAACATCCTCGGGTTACAATGATAAAATTATAGTTGGTAAACCAGGTCCTTCAGGAAAACCTAATATAATGAAAGCAGCTGCTGTAAGAGCAGCTGAATTAAGGACACAAAAACCAAGTCCACCGCCTGAGAAGAGAAATGAAAGGATAGGTCCTCCTAAATCTGAAGGATCATCGAGTAATGTTAGATCTAAACCTAATGAAATAAAACCTCGCCAGTTTCCTCCAAATGATTTGAAACGTAAAAACTTTCCTCCAGCTGATCTCAAACCTAAACAGTTTCCACCGGCCGACCTCAAGCCGAAACAATTTCCACCTAAGGATGTCCGTCCAAAACAATTTCCGCCACCTGATGTTAGGAGAAAACCACCTGTTAAACGTAAGTAATTGTAGGTTAATATATTATAATTATTTATTTACTGTGAACAAATACAGCAATTCGTTAGGTTAGAATGACAAGGATCTAACTAACAAAATTCCATTTTTTCAGCTGTTGGCATGATAAGCTTCTATCTGAATTCCTCTTTATTTTGCACTAACTCTTATTGCTTTGTTTTGTCTATTAAGCCATTTACTAGAAGTACAAAGTTCTAACTTACAAAATATGTTTATAGAAATTTGGAATGAAATGGTTCTATTTGGTTGCTATAGGTTTCATGTACAGATAGAACTTTGTTACTATTTTCAACTGTGAAGCACCTATCTCAAAGAATGACACGATTGTGTCTGGCCTGTTAGAACCATTTCATTCTGTTTTTAAAACGATTTTAAATCATGGAGGTGGACAAGGTTTTAACTGCAGTAGATGGAACCTTGTCTTCTACAAATTTTAAACTTTTGTTAAAGACAAGGTGTTCTAACTGTAAAAAAGCAATACTAATATCTAAAAATCTAATCATCCAATATTAAAATAAAAATGTCCATATTTAGAATGCAATTACTATCTCAACTCTAAAATTTCAAGTTGATAGGAAAACAAATGTAAGTACAATAAAAAAACAAAACTACAAATTAATTTTTTTGTCATTCTAACCTAACAAATTGTATTTTATACTATTATTATAATAAAAATAATTTATTATAAAATTTACAGACTAAATTAAATATAACAATATAATAACAATTGAACTCCTTTTGTATTCCACCTGTTATAACAAATAACATCTAACCTTTTAAAATAAAAAATAGCTTAAAGTTGGTTTAAATGTCTTTTTAAGTGTTTAATCAGAGGAAGTGATGAAACAGTTCTTGATTTTTTCATTACTTTACTAATAATTCTTTTTCAATTAATTGTAGAACTTACCATCTTCAATATTCTTTTATCAGTGTATTGTTGACCGTTTTGGCTTTTTAGACATTTTCAAGTCCAATTCAGAATTTCCTTTGTACAATAGGACTTAAATATTGATGCACATAAAAAACACTTTTCAGTTTATAAAAATGTAGGAGTCATGACCATTGATTTTTATTTTCTTAGAATGGAAATTCATGATTCTTAACCCTCCAAGTGCTAACGTCGCATATGCGATGTATAAAAGTCGCGCTACAGTGCTAACGTCGCATATGCGATGTTTGCGCAACACATTTTGTAAATGTGTACGATGCCGCTATTTTTAATACAATCGGATACGTCTATGTATGGTTGTGTTTGGAAAGAGTCATTTTATTATAGTGCAGAATTTCATAGCGATATTAACTCAAACAAACCTTCAGAAGAATTGTCAAATCAACTATCTAATCGTGTAGTACGTGTAGATAGACGCTCGCAACTCGGATTTTGTTTGTTTATCCACTAGTGGTTATTAATTTTTAGTTTCAGTTTAGATCATTTTATTTTTATTTGTTTTTGTCAATGTTTATTCATTTTGAAGTAATTATGAGAGAACTTAGCAATTCAAGTGCTATTAGAGGTGTGTTTGGTGTGTGACTTTTAGAGACTTTGAACTGTAAATATGTTTTCTTCTTGTATATAATGTGTGTGTTATTCCTTTATAACAAATTAAAACCACAAATATTGATCCTAGACAGTACTTTTATTATTATTTTTAATTTGTAATAAATTACCTGCTTACACACTTCCTCAGCAAGGGTTAAATAAATTAAATTACAAGTGAAAAAACATGACCAAGACCGGGATTTGAACCCAGGATCTTTGCCTTTCCGGGGCAACACTCTACCACTGAGCTTCCGGGGCAACACTCTACCACTGAGCTAGTGGTAGAGTGTGCAGAAAAGCCATTTTTTTTATAAAAAACTGAGTTTTTGATAGACAAAAAGTTTTTTTTACAGCAAAATAGTAGTGTTATGTTTTCTATTCACCATAAAATTGTGCAACTTTTGGCTATATTGGATTTTCTACATTACTTTTTCTTACATATTTTGAGTGAGTGGTTTTAGAACAAACATTTTTTTTTTATTTCTACTTTGGTCAACAAAAAAAAAAAGGATACAAATTATAAGGTAAGCCTGTTGAAGCTATTTACTATAAAGAGCATGTAATTGTGATTAAAATAATGTATAGTAAGTCTTACTTTACTGTTAGTGAGTATTTTATAATGATTTTAGTTAATAAGCATGCATGGAACCAAAAAACCCTTAGCGCTAAAGAGCAATATAGTCAGCACTTGGAGGGTTAAAGGGCTTTCCAATGATATGTCACAAGATAAGGGTTGCAATTTAAAAAAAATGAAGTTGCCCCTTTATCCCCCTTTCAAAAGGGGGGCAACATTTTTACCCCCCCCCCCTTAAGCACCAAAAAAAGTGTTATAATACGTACGTATAGTTATTGGGTTGATGTAGCTATCCATTTAAATTATATCGAGGTGTATCACGACTTATTTTACACTCTAAACTATAATATAATCTTAAGGCCCTTATGATCAGTGAACAAGAAGAAGCAATTCGATTGTAGAGGCAGATATAAGATATATTTTCTATTCAATATTGACTTTATAGCTATTTTCCAAGCTATAAAAGCATACCTGAAAATTGAGTCGTGGAAAAATAAAAAATGTAAATATATGTCAAATGATAAATTGAAGGATGATATAAGTAAACAAAGTGTTAATAGTAAATATTTAAAAGAATAAAGGAATATATAAGCATTGTTTTGTAATAGAGTAAACATAAAGATGGTCTAGTCTTAGGTCAAACTGAAGGTATATCTAGATTAATTTTTCCCAAAATCATCTTCAAACTTTAAAAAGTGATTAACAAGACATTGTTTTGACATTCTATTGAACTTGAACTCAATACAAAATTAAAATCTGTTCTTTTAATTAACTTATTCTTTTTGAACACTAAAACGATTTTTAATTAAATCGATTTACTTTTTAGTCACTAAGTATAAAATTACTGTCATAAGTTGAACTTTTGAATTTCAATTTTAGTTATAAATTTAGTTTTATAAATAAGATTAACTATAAACGTTTGCATAATTCATAAATATATATTTATTGAGCCTGAAATGATATCCGAGAAAGAAAGACGGATCTCAGGCATGAAATAAATACAAAGTCCTATTATTAATAGTGTATTATTATAAAGTGTAAATGAAATAAATACTTGTTGATTAGTCAAATGTTAATAAATAAGAAGACCAACAGTTATAACATTTTCTGTCCTTTTTGCAACATGTTATTCCATATTGCAGTCTAGAATGTATTGGCCGAAAATAACTACCAATGAACGAAAATTTTGTAGCATGTAAAATTTCCTTACCACCAGTAGCAATTCTGAATTTAATCTTTGTACAACACTGATACTATAACATGTGTTTTTATCCAAGATTCAAAAAGAATAAATGAAATACAATTTTTATTCCTCTTCTCTCAAGAGTCAACCAAGAATTGAAGACAAAATTAGACAAAATTAATAAACTCAAACCTATTTATTTCTTGCTATAATGGTCGGAAACTTTAACTAACAAAAATAAACTCACATTTTTAAATAAACGTGTTACATTTCCGATTTTGTACTAAGTATTTAGACTAACATCAAACATGTTCTGTTTAGGTCGTATAATAGAAGACTCTGATGAAGAGTATGACTCGGAAATGGACGACTTCATAGATGACGGCCCAGAAGAATCTGAAGATTATTCTAAATATATTTCTGAGATTTTCGGTTACGATAAATCAAGGTAAGTCATTTGTTAATTGCTTGCTTCTCTTTATAAAATTATTATATTGGAAAGTGTTGTGAGTGTGTAGATTTAACACACAAACTGGTTTACTTGTCAGTAATGTTGGCTGCCCGTATAATATAATGGCAACAGTACCGGTAACACATATAATTATATAATTTTTTGGAAAGATGTTAACAATATTTGCTACACAATTTTAGTGGTAATAATATTTGTTTGAAACTATTAGATGAAATACAGCGAGTTTATTTATTTCAAATATATTTTCAAAAACATAAGTACACTATAGCAGTTCTGATACTAGAAATATCTGTAGATTTTAAAATTGTTGGTTCTGCAAGTCTAGTACTTTTATAATAATTACTTATCCCTCAAATTGCTCCCATTTTACTAATACTTTAAATATTTGTACTTAGTCACAAACATCTTAGGGTTTACTTTAAAAATATTTGTTTCATTAAACAGTACTTAATTTTAAAACAAGCAAAAATTAAGCAGTACATTAATGATTCTTTGGAAATGGTAGAGGTTGAAAGACTAGAAATTTTCCAAATTAGTTAAAACTGATAAATCAGATATATTTTAATTTAATCGCTTTAAAAAATTAAAATTTTAGTTCTACTTTGAAAAAGCATACAGTCAGCACCGAAGATAATACATATATGTGCCAAAAGATATGCCCGCATTATAAAAGAATAATATAAATTATTTATAAATTGGTTAGCTGATTATTAAATATTAACAAGTAAAAGAGAGATCGGAAAAATATGTTGCACGGCAGATTGAGGAAATACAGTGCTATAACAACAAATAACTGTTGTGTTTATACATGGATTATTCTATGTTTATAACTTTTTATTTGGACTTTACCATCATTTATGTATACAACAAAATATATTTGAAAAATCATGTAGGCCGATTATATTGTCTGTATATAAATGATGACAAATATCGGATGAAGCGATAGTAAAAATTACTGTTGGCAGCATTAGGGAACCTGTAAAACAAAAATATTAATGCTTTGATCCTCTTTCTTTCATTTGTTTATCTTTATATTGTGCAATTTAGGTAACTCCAGTTACGTAGCCAGGATTTTGTAAAGGGGGGGGAGTCTGGCCTGAAGTATCATACCGGGGAGCTTGGGGTGGTCGCCGGGGTGGCCTTCCCCGGAAATGTTTCAAAATTTTGACCCTGAAAACATTGTTTTGATACCATTTTTAGCTTAAAAATGCACATAAATATAAATTTTTATTTAAAAATTACTAGATTTTTTATCAAATATTTAAAGAAAATACTCAAGTATAAAATATATATAACTAACTAGACCAGGGGTGTCCAAACTTTCCAGCCTTTCTCCGAGTACGCACCCTGAGCCTGCTAGCTCAATTACTATTGTGAACTAACTGTACTTTATTGTTACGACCGCGACACTTGATGAAACCTGGTGGTCACAAGCGCTAGTAGTAATTTCGACAAAAAATTCGTGAATAATCTCGTTTCGAGAAAGTTCTGGTGTATTCCGCTCACTTCTAGATGGCAGTAATTGGAGTATAAAAAGGCTAGCGGCGTTACCACGGGTCAGTACGCTTAGGGAAGGCGAAGGAAGCGAAACTGTCTATTGTGAAATAAAGTAGTGTACTGCTTAAAATGTGTATGTGCGTGTGTAAAAGATATCGTAACAGTATTTTGATTTGACTTGTTGTTTTTGTGTGTGATTTAGTAGTATGGGAAAGATGCAAAAAAATAGACAGTGAATGCAGAACATTCAAAGATTATATGATATAGGAATATATGCTTTGTCCAAAAATGAAATATTATTATAACAAAGTGTAGAGAATAAATTATAGAATTTAACTGTTTAGGTACTTAAAATTATTATTTTATAAACTTATTTCACATTGCTATACTTGTTCTACAAAATTTCAATAAACGATCAAAAATTCTCGTGGATCAAGCCTATACATATCTTGTGTGTCTAGACCATGAGAACAACGCTTGGGAACGACTAGTATTGAATTCAACAAAAGTCTGTATTTTCCATAACAGTAAATGCAGTGTACTTTACACGAAATGAAGCGTTGAAGTTTTCTCTTCAAATAGATATAAACATATCTATACAAATATGTTGAATTATAAAAGATATATCGATTGCAAAATGTGCTTTCTCATTGGTTGAAAACCGTCCAATTGCAAGGGTTTACAGAAAACTTTATACTTTCGAAAGTATAAGAATGACGACTGATTGGAATGCAGTTTTAGAAAGTGCAAATCTTGACGAATCGAAAGGTCTCTTATATTAGTTTCTAAACAATTCTGTCGAACGATATTGAGCCTTAGGGAAGTGACAAAGTTGAGTAATTTCTTTGCGTTTTACTCGCGCTGCATTAAGTTTTTAGAGAACTAGAATCTTAAAACGATGATTACATATGTAAGTATACGTTTGAGAACAAATTTGTAAATACAAAAATTAAAGTTCAATTATTTCCTTTCCGATGATTTTTGTTTTATTTGCGATTAGATGATTTTTAGTGGGTGAAACATTTAATACAAGTAGAGTTGTCGATTGAGTAGTTTGTCCATCGCCGAGCGCGATGACTCCTCAATTTGAGCAGTCTGAACTACGAGGGTTAATTAAAAATGAACTGAAAACAAATGTTCAACAAAATTAAAAAAAGGCTTAATTTTTATAGGAGAAACCTCTGGAGGTCACTATAATAATAACCTGCACCAGGACCTTAAAAGAGAGGGGGAAATTTGTATACTCTTATTTGTTTTTACCTGTTTAACCCTTTGGCTCCCGACGTCCAATTTTTCATATGTTCCAAAAAATCCCAACCATTATCTGTTAAGTATGTGCATAAAATCCCAGGCTCAATGTAGCGAATTTTCAGTGTTTTGCAAAAAAATATATATTAAATTTAATTACTGATCTATTTTGTTGATTTTTTTAAATTTTGTTTGGAGTGAAATGTTTTTTAGTACCTTTTAAAAATAAGTGTAAATTCATGTTAGATATGAATTTTTTTTAAATTGTTACTCGAAAAAATAATAATTTTAAATTTTGTTTACTTTGGTCTTGAAAATGACACACACAAAAAATCTAGAACAATTTTGTTCACATAACATAATTTTACACTTAAAAATGAACAAAAACCTGAAATTTCATTACATTATATTGAAAAATGACAGAGTTATTAAGTTTTTTTGAAAATTAGGCTACTACGTAACACGTTCTGCGGTTAGTTGTACGTATATAGTCATAAGAATATACACGTCACTAACAAGTGAATGTACTTGCTTCATAATCACAATAAAAAATAACTAATAATGGCAAAACAATCACGTGTTACAACATAATATAAGGGCCATAATCAAAGACAACACACAAATCAAGTTATTTACCATCTGACAGATGACAAAAGCACAGCCAACGTATATCACAGTTATCTTCGTTGTAGTGAACATAGAGGTAATTTTTAACGTAAGTAAAGCTCATAGAGGTAAATAGAACAGTTCTTTCTGATTCCATTGATATAATAAACATAGATTCACTAATGATTTGTATTTTATATGATTTTTTTTCTGAACGTCCGAAAATTTGGACATCGGGATTCAACGCACATACACGCAACGTCCAAATTTTCGGACGTCGGGATTCAGCGACATACTAACAATGTCAGAAAAATCGGACGTCGGGAGCCAAAGGGTTAATAGCAGTCATATTTTTCCGTAAAAGGCACCCTTGTTGTCACGGTCATCTGCAATTCTTTGTGTGTGTTTATGTCTGGAGATAGTGTTTTCCCTCATTTCAGGTTTTACTTATTACATTTTTTGACATCTGAGCTCTAGTTTTCTAGTTCTGAGTTACGCCTTCTTATTCTTATTTCTGTCAGATGGCAAATATAGTCCTCTAGGTTTAGTTTATATTATGTGTGATAGTTTTTTCCCCCTTTTGATAACAAGAGTTGATTTATACACTCGAAATGTTGTGTATTATTTTCTGAATAGACAAATGACGGTGAATTTCCAAACAATCAATTGTAAAAATATGAACAACCCATGATTAGAAATTAACGTTAAAACCAGAATATGCAAGTGTGCCCACCCTAATAGACATTTAATATATTAGTCTGTACTTTGTGTCTTAATTATCCAAAACTGTAAGTTACAGTGTATTGATTTATTTTTTCATTCAAAATTGGATCAGGAGGTGAGATGACAGCATGTGTAGTAAAAGTAGTTTTGAAGCATGTATCACAAGAAATTATTCATTAGTTAAGTCCTGATTTAAAAAAGTGACTGTTCGGGCGGGATTTGAGGCATGTTCTTGAATGTGTGTGTTTGAGAGTGTAAGTGTTTTTATGTATTATTAGCGAATTTCCATAGGAAAAATGAGCTATTGCAGTGGCCCTTATGGTGAGACCCAAGGTCGGGAGTAGCAAATGAGCACCGATCATGGTCCCCAGAACACGTTTTGGGGTGTCATTAAAATTCATATATATATATGTATATATATATGTATATATATATGTATATATATATATACACTTTTATATCATTATTGCGTCCATGTTAAAGCACTTTACATTTAAAGTTGCGTCCGGGTGCAATGTCGCGTCCGTATAAGGACGCAATAGTACAACCCCATGTTAAACAATTGTGTCGTGAACCAGTGTGATATTTTAAAGAGTAAGCTTGTTCTATATTTCATAAGGTTGCTTAACAAAATATCAAATCGTATTTTTTAATTTTTTTTCAGACCTAAAAACATGTTGCAAATATTTGGGTGGACTCAATAATGGTAGGAAGTTAGTAAATGATATACATTTCATAGTTCCGTGTTCTTTCGACAGAGTCGCTGCAGTCGACCTTTGTATATTTTTCATGTATACAGAATGACTAAATTAGTGTCATATTGCGTCCATAAATCTGGCAACACTGTAAAAAAATTAAAATGTAGTTTTCTACATTGATTCTTTTATTCGTAACTTTTAGTTGTCATTTCCCATTTCTTGATTTATTGAAAATAAATATTCGAAGGAGCTACGGCCCTAAAGTACCAATTGTTTTTACTGTTTGTAAACTGTTAACAATAGCGCTTTATTTACATTTCATGAAGTCTGAGTAAAGCGGAAATATTCGTTATATTGTTTGAATTTAATTTGCTTATGGGCTACGCCCCAAATACAGATATTATTATTTAATGTTTATAAACTATAAACTGGTGATTTATTTACATTTGATGTGGTGCGTAAAGCATTTAACTTCCTAGAAAGTCAGGCTTACTTTTGAATATGAACTACGCCCCAACTATATGTACAGTATTGTTATTTACTGTTTACAAACTGTAAAACTATATTATATTTGATGACCAGAGGGTAGAGCGATTGACTTCATGGTTTGGTACGGATCTATTATGCAAAGGGGCTACGCCCCAAATACGGGTATTGATGTTTACTGCTTATAAACTGTAAACCATTTTATAACTTTGTTTACACTAACAATAACGTAAAGCGCCCGACTTTATAGTATTGTTCGGATCTATATAGCAATTGGCCTACGCCCCAAATACAGAAATTCTTATTTGCTGCATATAAAGTGTAAAACTTGTCGGTCTATTTACATGACGTCTGAGTTTATCGCTAGTTTACTTGGTATTGTTCCATCTATTTTGCAACAGGGGCTACGCCCAAATACTGAAATTTAGATTTTCTGTTTATAAATTGTAAACAACGTCAATTTATTTACCTATGGTGGATCCTGCGTATAGCGGCCGACATCTTGGTATGGTTCAGATCTATATGGCAATGGGGCTACGCCCCAAATACAGAAATTGTTATTTGCTGCTTATAAAGTGTAAAAATTGTCGGTCTATTTACATGACGTCTGAGTTTATCGCTCGTTTACTTGGTATTGCTCCATCTATTTTGCAATAGGGGCTACGCCCTAATACAGAAATTTAGATTTTCTGTTTATAAATTGTAAACAACGTCAAATTATTTACCTATGGCGGATCCTGGGTATAGTACCCGACATCTTGGTATGTTTTGCCATCTAAAGAGCCATGGGGCTACGCCCCAAATACTGAAATTGTTATTTACTGCATATAAACTGTGAAACTTGTCACTCAATTTACATTTGATGACGTCTGAGTGTACATGTAGTCTACATAGTATGGTTCGGGTCAGTTCTAAAATAGGGGCTACGCCCCAAATACAGAAATGTAGATTTTCTGTTTATAAATTGTAGAAAACTTCAATTTATTTACCTATGGTGGATCCTGCGTATAGCGGCCGACAGCTTGGTATGGTTCGGATCCATAGGGCAATGGGGCTACGCCCCAAATACATAAATTTTTATTTGCTGCTTAGGTGTAAAACTTGTCGCTCTATTTAGATTTGATGACGTCTGAGTTTATGGCTAGTCTAGATGGTATGGCTCGGTTTTATTTTAGAATAGGGGCTACGCCCTAAATACATATATTTTTAATTCTGCTTATAAATTGTAAACTATGTTCCTTTATGTACATTTAGTGAATCCTCAGTATTGTGACCGACTTTAGGAATCGCAATTTGTTTAAAAAAATAACTTCTGATAGTTAGTTTTTAAGATATACACGATTTTCTATAATAATGTACCCGGTTTTCGGTCCTTGGATATAATTTTTAACGGAAATCTATAATTACTAACCACTTTGACTCAAATTTT
>JAGFPH010003780.1:32492-42797 GCA_018207615.1 Philaenus spumarius
CCTCGTTTTTCTTCAAGATTTACTCTCTCTGACTTATGCTGATGACGCCCAATGTCCGCTGTTCTCGCGAGTGTTCCACTGCGATCGTTCCCTCAGCTAGTCTCTTGGAAAGCCCTTCTAGGATCTCTGAAGTACGTGGTGACGGTCTGGTATCTAAAACTGAACTAACTCGACAAGCCTACCTACTTTAGGTTCTCTCCCCTCCAATAATCGGCAGATTTGTCTCGTTACTGTTTGCTTTTGCTCGGCGTGTTCATTCTTGAAATCAGTTCAATTTGGCTTTGAAAATTTCAAACTGCCGTAACTTTCCTGTCCTTGGCCCAATTTTGGTTTTGTTGGTCTCATCTTGTACATGACGACCTTCTGCTCACGTAGCCCTTTGATTTGAAGTCGTACGCCCTTTTTTCGCCGTGTTATTTGCTTCGCAAGTTTTCGTTGAATTTTGGAATTTAATTCTGTGAATTTTATCAAATTTGGAATTTTCTTCTTTCTATCCTCTTCGTTTGGTTCCCAAACGAACGAATATGTTTTTGGATTTCTTCTATCTTGTTTGGTTCTCCCGCTATGGTTGATTTTCGGAAGCCTAATTTTGCGCTGCCGATTTTTGTGTTTTATTCCCCCCCGATTTTACCTTTCTCACATCTCAAGTGATATTACAATGCATTTAACTATTTTCTAACCTATTTTGCTATTTATTACAAACTATTCTAATTTTTTCTCCCTTTTGTTTAACTTTAAAGTTATTTATTTTTATTATTTAATTCCGTTAATTTTAATTATGATTTTTTGTCTAAACCTTGCATAATTACCTTTTGTTAGTATGTCGATTTTTCCCCCCTTTTCAATTTTTGAATTTAACTTTATTTTTGAAGTTATAGGCCTTTTTATGCAAATTAATGACTTTAAATCCCTTTTTTGTTACTAAGTTAATTTTATTTTGAAATGAATTTGTGCTATTCTTTTATAGGCCTTATTAGGTCTCTATTAGGCCTAATTAGTTTTTTGAATTTATTCGACACAAACAATTTTTCATTTTTTGGTCTTACTTTTTGTGCTATAACTACTAAATTAATTACTCTATTAAAAAACTTTTTATACTGTTTTATTCGTCTTTTTCCCCTCTTTTTAATTAACTAAAATAATATACAACATTTATAATTATCAAAATTTAACATGGTTTTAGATCTGCCTAGCAACAAATAGAAGCTGACAAACTTTTGCCGTTCTCGACAGGAATTCTCTTGTCCCATCTTGTCGATTGAACTTAGTACAATTCATATCGCCTCTGTCTGTTATTTTTCTGATTGATAAAACGTTAAATTAATTTCTTTAATAACTCTGAAACTATTCATATATCATCAAAAACTTATTCTTTCTTTTGTTTATGTTTTAATTTACTGATTCTTATGCTGTCTTTAAATTTTAAATTCGTTAATTTTTAATGTTTTGTGGTTCTAATTAGCAAGTCTAATTAGCGCCTTGCGACTGGCTAATTACCGTCGCAAAGCGTAAATTATACTTTGGGGTTATGTTTACAACTACTATTAATAATATAATGTCTTGTGAAGTTGACTTTTTTTAAATATGAGTTATACAACTAATCCACTCTATAATACGTTATAAGATTTCCTTTGAGGTTATAAAATGAATATAAATACAAACAATTTTCACTAATATATTAATTTAAAGAAGAGATACCTATTCGTTTAACTTCGGAAAAATTCGTACATCTTTATAAACATATTCGATTATTACTTTCTTTATTATAATATTAATAACTTCTAAATAATTTTATCTACCAATCAACTTCGATAAAAGCGAGTGTACGTCTGTACGTACGTACGTGAGTAAGACATAATATAACAGCTGATTTTACCCATCATCTGTAATACTTAAACAGCACCCAGCTTAGATTGTACTTTGGGGTTATGTTTACAACTTCAATCATTATAATTTCTTGTGAAGTTGATTTTTTTTAAATTATGAGTTATAGAACTAATGTATGCTATAATACGTTATAATATCTCCTTTAAGGTTGTAAACTGAATATAAATGCAACCTTTTATCATAAATATAATAGTGTATACCTAAATTTAAATAAGAGATACCTATTCGTTTAACTTCGGAAACATTTGTATAACATATAAACATATTCCATTATTCATTTTTTCGCTACAGTATTAATATCTTCTAAATCATTTAATCTATCAATATGAAATAAAAAGCAATTAAAAGATAATATTTGTATCTTTCTTTAAATATATAATAACGTATTTAAATACAAATTTTTAACAAATAGGCCCACAGTTTTATAATCCTTACAATTGTGCACATTCATCAAGTTACCCCATACCGGTAAAAAAACTTTGGGTTTATAACTTCAATCATTCTTAATTTCTTGTGAAGTTTATTTTTTAAATATGAGTTATAGAACTAATGTAGGCTATAATACGTTATAAGATTTGCTTTGAGGTTATAAACTGTATATAAATACAACCTTTTATCCTCAATATATTCGTTTATACAAGAGATACCTATTCGTTTAACTTCGGAAACATTCGTACATCTTCGTATAGCACATAAACATAATATATTCGATTATTAATTTCATCACTATAATATTAATAACTTCTAAATCACTCGATCTAGCAATATGAAATAAAAAGCAATTCAAATATAATATTTTTATCTTTCTTTAAATATATAATAATATAGACTATGTAAATAACAATGTTTAACAAGTAGGCCTACAGTTTTATAATCCTTATAGTTGTACACATTTACTGAGTTAAAAATCCCCGTCAGCATAGTTAGGTAGGCCTAGATAAAGTTTGTTGTTTTAAAATAGTATTTTTAGTACATTAATGTATTTATATGTGTGTAGTATTTTAACCCATATGATACATAATTAGCCTGACAAACGGATAAAGCTGTTCACACAAGAAACCCTGCTTTCTATGTACCGTGCTTAACCTCTATACTGAAACTCTGCCCTCTCTAATCAGAGCTAAACAATCGCTTTCGATTTTCCTAAAATTCAATAAAACCATAACCCCGTTCCGCGCCGAGCTTAGCCGATATCAAAAGTATATAATTTGTTACACTTAACTTGATCCCGCCTGGATAGCACAGTATAGGGGAATGCCGTGCTACGGGATCAGTATACGGTTAATTGTACGCTCCGTTGTATATGTTAAGGTAAAGTGTTTCCGCGACAATTCAATACGGTACAAACGCGGTCACTGTAGTTCGTATTGAGTCATTTCATTTCTATTGCACTCACTCCCGTAACTGTTTATAAATTATACTTGTAGTCAGCTTTAGATTACAACGATCACTATAATATGACATAGTACATCTATGACGTATTATTCAAACAACTATTTGGGAAATTGGCGATTCAACCAACGAAGGCGCTGAATAGCTGCCTACGTGTAGAAAATATATTAGTAGAATTTGTTTGCACCTCAGTCTCTAGCCTCGGTTCGGGTGTTTCGTTCCTCAAAAAATCGTAATTACGTCGGCCTCGGATCACACGTGGATTTGAACAGGATACTTTTACGGTATTTTAGGTATTGATCGATTTTGGGGGTACCAAATTTGGACCAAAACGGACGTGAAATGCGGCCGCTAGAGTGCATAGCATTTTTTTAATGATACCAAAAACGGTGTTCTCGAGACCATGATCGGTGCTCATTTACTATTCCCGACGTCAGGTCTCACCATAAGAGTCAACTGCTATAGCTCATCTTTCCCTTGGAAATTCACTAATTCATATGGTAAATGACTATGGTTTAATAACTTCAGTTACATTAATAATTCGACCACGCAGCTGAACCTCTGACGTGAGTTGAGCAAATTTCCAAAATTAAGTTTATTGACCGAGCGTAAGCGAGGTCTCCGTTTTAACTCGACTGTTTGGCATTTCGTCTGTGTGTGTGTCTGTCTCACGATTACGGCCAAACGCCTTGACCGATTTTGATGATTTTTTGCATGAATGTTCCTTATTCCTAGGCCGAGCTATGTAGGCCTATATATACGGTGTTTTTACATTTTTCATTTTTAACCCCTTAAATAAAATAAAAATGGCGGCCGGACCGTTTCTCTCAGTGTAAGCTTTTTTCCAAAGCCAGTTTGTGGCTTAACCGTAAATGGAATTTAAAAACTAATAATATTTTGCTAAAGCAAATTAAATTTTAAACAAAATGGAATCTTGATTTCTTTCCGTATCTCTAACGGTAAGCTCACAAAATGGCCGAAAACTTCGAATTTGTTAAAAATCGACCAAGTTTATGTATTTCAACCATGTTTTTATACGTTTATTCTAAACCAATTCAAAAGTGTTCCATAGCTTTTTTGTAGATAAAAGTTTAAAGAATTCATACATGCCAGTAAAAAATATTATTGGAGTAAAATTAAGAAAGTCATTAGCTCAAGAAAAAATCACGTTCAGTAACGAAAGGAAAATGTTTAACTTTAGGTCTACATAAAAAGTAGTACAAATTATTGTAATTTTTTTCATAAATGTAAAAAAGATTCGTAATTTAGTTCTAAATAGAATTGTATGAAAATATTTATCAATTTCAAATTTCTTATTTTGAAAACACCAGTTTTTATGTTCCTACTACAAGACTGCTAACAAAACTAGGCCTGTTTTGAATAGTAATTTAGAAATATATCATTTGCCCAAAAATGACACATTATTATTATAAGAAAGTGTAGAGGATAAATCAAAGAATTGAACTGTATACCTGTAAATTATCATTGTAAATTTCATAAAAGTATTTGACTTAGCTTTACTTGAATTACAAAATGAGATGAAACAAATGAAACCTTGCAGCGATAAAGGACGTACAAAAAATGACCATAGGAAACCGTGGGAAGTGTTGGTACATGGGTTGAGATCACTATCACGACGTTTTAACATCGTTTGTTTTCATTATTTCTAATATTGGAATATGATATGGAACTTAAGTTAACTTATGATATATTGTTAAGTTTGAGTTATTTAAGTATGTAAATATTTAATTGTATGTTGTCCCTCTATAACGCGATATTTTTAGCTATCTTACGCATTATTAACCTAAATAAAACACAATGCCTCTAAAAGAAAATCTTTAGCATTTAAAGCTCAAGAAAAGAAATAAAAACGAGAACTAGAAATCCCGGAATCGCGGGAATTGTAAATAATGTTTCACTGCCTAAACCTTGTGCTTACTTCCTTACTGGCACACTATTTTTAAAGTAAGCTCAAGACCACGTTTGTTATTTCAACGAGCGAGGTCTACTGTTCACAGAACTACTAGTATGTTTTAGTGTTTCAACCAACAATTTGGGAAATTGATCTACTCACGGAGGAGCTGAATAGCTGCCTGTGCGTCCGAAATATATTAGTAGAATTTGTTTGCACCTAAGCCTCCAGCTTCGACTCACGCGCTCCTTCGTTCCACTCGACGACGCGCTTTGCGAGTTTGCACATCGAACTTGCGGCCTCGGATTAGGAGTTTCGCTTCGCTCGCAGCGTACAAACTCGACCGTCGGCCTCGGATGCACCCAAGGTAAAATCCCCCACGTGGATTTGAACAGGGTGGGCTACTTTTACTGTATTTTACGTTTTGGTCGATTTTCGGGAAACCAAAGCTATAAGGTAGTGTACAAATCAAAATGCGCACAATAATTTTCTACATTAAATTTTTTTAGATAAAATTCGAAAAAAAGTTTCTTTCCAGCACAAAAACCTAAAAACATCAGTTACTTCCGGTCAAAAACGAGTTTCACAACCAACGTGTGTACCAAGTTTGTTCCAATGCGGCCGCTAGAGTGCGAATACGTATTATAGGCTATATACAAATTTTAATGACGTCAAAAAACGTGTTCTGGGGGCCATGATCGGTGCTCGTTTACTTCCGATCTTAGGTCTCACCATAAGGAAATATGAGCTATTGCAGTGATTATAAGGTCGGAAGTAGTCAATGAGCGAACATGGTCCCACAACACGTTTTCGTATGTCATTAATAACTTTATATATATATATATATATATATATACACATGACTCTAACGTCCGTATTTTATGTCCGATTTGGAACAAATTCGGTATTCTCGTACCCCAAAAATCCACCAATCGGAAGCACGTTTTTTGAAAGGAAGTTAAGTTTTTTTTTTTTTGAGATTTTCGTGCAAAACAAAAATTAAACTTTGTTTGATGTTTTTCAAAAATAAATACAGGAGATAATTCTGTACATATTGTTTTTTTACACGACCTTATAGCACGTCTGGTTCTCTCAAAATACTATCCGAAGCCGTAAGGTCGCGGTGGAAACTCTCAAAGCGAGTTATTCTGCTGCGAGCGGAACGAAACAGCGCGTGGGCCGGGGCTGTAGGTTAAGTTGCAAACAAATTCTACTAATACATTCAAGCGCCTTCGTGAGTTTCCCAAATAATTGTTTGAAACTCAAAACATACAAATTTAATTCTTGGAAATTCGCTCAACTGACGTCAGCGGTTCAGCTGCGTTACTGAATTATTTGTATTTACTGTTGTTCGTAAATAATTAATAAAACACATCATCTCGCAAAGTTTATTTACCCAAACGCGTTTCGACGACAATGCCGACATCTTCAGTGACGCACGAACTGCAATAACTCAAAACTGCAGTCATAATTGAAGTTCGTAATCGTTTCTGTTGCAAATTGGAAGTATTTAAAAGGAAAACTTCTTGAGTAAACGATATCACTTCCACTTAACAACACTAAAGAACACCGCCGCGTCGCCCCTTCAAAACATGTCACTGAAATAAAGTAACTCGTGAAAAGATGTTCTTATAGGGGTTGTTTATAAGGGTGGGTAAGTAAAATGGCGGTCGCATTCATCATATCTGTTTTATATATTGCCTCGGGAAACCGCCCTTCCCTAACCGAGTGAGGATCCAGGATTGCCATTTCCTTACCCCTAACTGCATCTCATGAACCGTGTCGAGGGTGTCCTTATACTGTCCAGAATTATAAATCTTGTTTGTTAGGTTTATATTTTTACTGAATTTGAATGTATTGGTCTACTTTACATCCACATCATTCTCCTACTTTATCCACATCACTCCACTAATTTATTTACTTGTTTGTTTTTCCAGACGCACATTCTCAAAGAAATACCCAGCTTTAATAGATCTCCATTCGTCTACTTTAAACCATTCATATCACTGTATATAGTTAATCGTATTTAGTTATCCACTCACCTACTTAATATCCACACCACTCGCCTACTTTATATCCACAACAGTCGACGAATTTATCAATTTGTTTGTGCTTGCAGACGAACATTCCCAAAGAAAGGCTCTTCATTACAGATGCCCAATCGTCTACTTTAAACCATTCATATAACTGTATGTAGTTAATCGTATTTAGTTATCCACTCACCTACTTAATATCCACACTACTTGTCTACTTTATATCCACAACACTCGACGAATTTATCAATTTGTTTGTGCTTGCAGTCGTAGGCCTACATTCCCAAAGAAAGACTCTTCATTACAGATATCCATTCGTCTACTTTAAACCTTTAATATCATATACTTAGACCTTTTTATTCCTTAACTCGCCTACTTTATATCCACACCGCTCGCCTACTTTATATCACAACCTTCTCCTTCTTTAAATTCACAAAAACTCTTCTTCTCTAAATCAATGGATCTGTTGAATAAAAAATAACGAAAAGCTTTTGGTATTTAGTCTTAGCTTTAGCTTTCACTATTGAGTCAAAGCTTTTAGTCTTAGCACTTGGTTAAAGTGAGGTGAATAACCTTTAGCTAAGGCTAGTTATCAAAAGCTGGAAAACTTTAGCCAAAGATGAAAATCTGTAATAGGCCTACATGTTGTTTGAAAAAATTTAACACAGTGTTGCAGTATGAGGATTGATGTTATTAGAACTCGATAAATAGGCAAGTACAAGATTTATAGCTCTGTCCGCTGCCGGCTTTAGCTCTTCCGGTGAAGAAAATAACAAGATAAACGAAAATTTAAATAAAAAAGAAATGTTTTTTAAAATTTATTGGTTTTACTGTTAGGCGTATTTAGTATTAAATAATTAAAGATTTCAAATTAATTTGCTTTTTTGTACAGAATCACAAGTTGGATTTGATGATGTAGGCCTACCCTTGCCTGTTCCCTTACCTAAACCTAACCTGTCAAAGCTCAGCGTAAGCGAACTATGATGAACAATCGGGAATTACATCGTCAGAAATTCCTCAACGAACAAAAAAGGAAGGAATGTTTTAAGGAAGAACAGGTCAGGGAAACAAAAGATTTAACCATAAATCAACTTCAACGGAATTTGATTTTGGATCAGTTAAAATTGACAAAGCAATCCGAATTAGCAATTAATGGCTTTTGTGCGCTGAAATATGAGTTGTGCAGTTCCAATTGTAGAAATGAACTCGGACGAATTTCCACTTCTGTTTAATAAATAATTAGCATACGTAATTTTAAATTAAAATAACAGAAATTTATTTGTGTTAATTTTTATCAATTTGGATATTTATTCTATTAGTTTTTAGTATGAACGCACATATGTTATTCTACAGTCTATTGTTTTTTTTTTTGCTCGAATTGGCATAAATGCAGCCATTTAAATGTCAAGATAGCAACTTTAAGTCACCAGGTAGGCATACTGAAATATATTTAAGCTTGCACTTAATAATTTTAGCTCTGGCTACATTTTATTCACTCTATTTTAAGCTTTACAATTTAAGAAAATGAGTCAAAGCTTAAATTAGACAAAGATTTCAGTACTAGCTATTGCTTATTTTTATTCACACGATTTTAAGTGATGACTTACAATTTTAAGTTATAGCTTTCGCTTATTTTTTATTCAACAGACCCAATGGCCTGAACCAAAAACTCTCTTGCATCTAGAAAATTAAGCACACTTTTGAAGTGATAACTTCTGTTGGACCGTTTTATACTTTCGCTTGACTATGTTTCTGAAATCTCGCGTCACGCAAACTTTTTGCGTAGACACAAGTCAGAAAGTCAGAGCGTGGAGAGGGAATATTTAATACATTTACATCTATTACCATAGCAATCAAATTGACACATAAGAATTAGTTAATATAATATAACAGCTGATTTCGCCCATCATCTGTAATTCTTAAACAAAACCCAGCGCAGATTATATTTTGGGGTTATGTTTACAACTTCAATCATTAAAATTTCTTGTGAAGTTTATATCTTTTTTAAATATTAGTTATATAACTAATGTAGGCTTTTATAACTATACGTTATATAGGCTTCTATACGTTATAAGATTTGCTTTGAGGTTAAAAACTATATAAAACAACCTTTCATCATCAATATATTCGTTTGTACAAATTTAAAGAAGAGATACCTATAATTGTTTAGCTTCGGAAACATTCGTACATCTTCGTATAACATATTTGATTATTAATTTCTTTACTATAATACTAACAACTTCTAAATCATTTGATCTATCAATATGAAATAAAAAGTAACTAAAAGATAATATTTTTACCTTTTGTTTAAATAATTATATAATAACGGATATAAATAAACAATTTTAACTAATAGGCCTACAGTTTTATAAACGTTATAATTGTACACATGCACACCCAATTTTTTTTATCACTTAGTGATATATTTAAACGCTGTTTGTGGCAATAATTTTTATAATAAGTTGAAACAGCCGACGGGTAGAAAACTTATTCTTATTTTTGGTCCGTTGCATTACGAATCCCCATGTGCGCGTTTACCACTACTTTTACAGAATACAATTTGACCGAGATGCATTAAAGCCTGGATCGAAACAAATCTAAATTTCCTCCAACTAATCGAGCCGCATCGATTTAATTTATTCCCGCCGCTAACTCTATTTATAAAGCCAATTACCATTATAATAAACAAGTCGCAGATTGGACTCTGCCCACAGATTCAATCGGTTCTATGATTTATCTAACGTTTCTGTTATCCACGGCCCCCGTTTTCAATTGAATTCGACTGAAATTCTATCAATTCGCTATTCTTGCTGGATCCGTTCTCCAGATATGGAATCATATTTCTATTGACGACGATGTTTCAGAAGGGATGGCTTCTGATACGATCTAAATGGGGAAGAGGAGCACTTATTTTGTAATCTGCGAGCGGAAGGAATGGTTTCGATATAATTTTGGGAATATTGTTTTGCCTGTTTGAAGCTTGGAGAAACGTCCATATGCCGTATGTATGTGACGTATGCAGGGTGTTTCAAAAATATCGACTAATAATTCACCTATTTATTGCATAATTTACAGACAAAC
>JAGFPH010003780.1:51130-64193 GCA_018207615.1 Philaenus spumarius
TCCACATTTCCTACATATACTCTCCTCAGCAATCCCTATTCTATGTAAGTGTTTCCTGAGATGACAGTGACCTGTTAATAGGCCAACCACCCATCTCATGTTATCCCTTCCTAGCGAGATAAGTTCTTCTGCATGTTTCCTGCCTGGCTTGAACAACTTCCTGGCAAGTCCACCTGTTCCTGAAACCTTCCAGGCTTTGTCTTTGCCCTCCTGCATCCACATCTCAACCGATGCTCTGGCATGCCCATAGGAAATCCCAAGCACCGGCTCAGGGCCCACAAGAGGAGCCTCAGACCCTTTCCTGGCTAGCTCATCTGCTCTCTCATTACCATCAATGCCTGAGTGCCCAGGGACCCAGCACACAGAAACCTCGTTCCCCTGACTAAGCTTCATCAATGCCGAGAGACAGTGCCAAACCACTTTAGATTTTACTCTATAAGAATTTAGCGCTTTGATCGCTGCTTGGCTATCCGAGAAAATTAGGATGTTCTTACCTTTGTATCCCATTCTAAGATTCTCTTCTATGCACTCCGAGATCGCGCAAACTTCTGCCTGAAAAACAGTAGCATGTTTGCCTAGATACAAGACAGTGGAGCCCTCAGGTTGAACCCCATTGACTCCACCCCCTGTTCCCACCTCCGTTTTCGAGCCATCTGTAAACCAGACTATATCCTGCTCGTCGTAAAAGCTCTTTCCAGACTCCCAATCTTCCCTAGAGAAGATTTTTGTCTTGAAGAGTTTCTCAATAGAGAGTTTTGGAATCATGTGGTCTGACGGCATGTTTAAAACTTCCTTAGAGACCACCTGATTTATTTTGCAATGGCCTACCGCAGGCCATCTTGTTCTCCAGCAGCCTACCTGCTGCAGCCTATACGCCCCCATCCTGGCCTGTCCCTGTATAAACACACGAAGAGGAGGGAGATCCAGGAGGGCATTCAAAGCATCCGTCGGAGTCGACCTCATAGCACCCGTGACAGCCAGACAAGCCATCCTTTGGACACTATCCAGCCTCCCACCGACAACACTCTGAACTGTTTTAGGCCACCATACTACCGCCGCATAGGCGACTAGTGGTCTAATGATCATGGTGTAAATCCACAAAACCATCTTTGGTTTTAACCCCCATGTTTTACCTACAGCCCTCTTACATGCAAACATAAGATTCTTGGACCTAGTTATCACCCTCTCCATCTGCGGATTCCAGGTAAGTCTTCTATCCAGCAGGATACCCAAGTACTTTACCTGATCCTCAAATGCTACCTCCTGCCCAAAGAGCTTAGGCAGTTGATTAATCTCCAATTTCCTTTTTCTTGTAAAGGGAATAAGAGAGATTTTTCCAGGATTTACAGCCAGCTGTTCCTCCTGACACCATCTTTCAACCAGAGTAAAGGCAGTCTGCATGAGTTCACTGACAATCTTCAGATCTCTGCCTCTTACCACAATGACAACGTCATCGGCATAACCCTGGGTGTAATATCCTTGTGCATTCAGCCTCCGCAGAAGCTTGTCCACAACAAGATTCCATAGCAGGGGGGAAAGAACACCACCCTGAGCACATCCACGCCTAGCCCTGACCATGATAGATTCATCATACAGGGATGCCTGAATTTTTCTGCTGCTTAACATGGCATCAACCCATCCTACAACAGTTTTGTTCACCCCACACCCCTCTAACGACCTCAACATCGACTGGTGTGAGGTGTTACTGAAGGCACCTTCTATATCCAGAAAAGCCGCCAGTGCTACCTCCTTACTTTCCATGCTTTCCTCCAGCCTGCTCACAAGTTGATGTAGAGCTGCATCTGTGGATCTGCCTGGCCTATAAGCAAACTGACTTTCGTGCAAGGCTAAATTCCTTTGCACTGTCTCCCGAATATCTCTATCCAGTATTCTCTCCATTGTCTTGAGTAGAAAAGAGTTTAGGCAGATGGGTCTGTATGCCTTGGCCTGAGCATAACCCGCTCTTCCAGGCTTTGGTACAAACACCACCCTAGCCACCGCCCATTGCCTTGGAACATGGCCCAAGGCAAGACTCGCCCGAAACATCTCCGCAAGCACCGGCCTGAGCTCTTCCAATCCCTCCTTGAGGAACAGAGGAAGAATCCCGTCCGGCCCCGGAGCCTTGTGCGACTCGAACGACTTAATGGCCCATTCCACACTTCCATCTGAAATAATTCTCCTTGCACAGTTCCAGTCCGCTCTACGCGGCACTACACTGGTGCATAGAGACAAACCCTCTTCATCTCTCTCAGAGTCCGGAAAGTGGCATGCCATGAGGGCTTCCAGCGTTTCCAACCCCGACCGAGTGTAAGAGCCATCTGGTTTTTCCAGAGAACCTACCACATTAGCACGATCAGCCTTGAGGACCTTCTGAAGTCTCGCAGCTTCAGAGCATGTTTCAACTCTTCCACAGTACTGCCTCCAAGAGTCCCTCTTTGCTTTCCGTATTGCCAAGTTATACTCCGTGAGTATCTTGTGGTATGGATCCCAGCACCCGAGACGAGCAGAGGTCTTGAACCTTTTTCTTACCTCCCTCTTCATCCTAGCAAGGTCCCCATTCCACCACCTTACCTTACCATATTCTTTCCTTTCAGTGAGGGGACAGTTGACTTGATAAGCACGTTGCACAGCAGCTTGCAGCTGCTCCGCTACCTCTTCCAACATACTTACCTCCCTCACCTCAGTACTAAACTCCTGCACAGCCTGCCCCAAATCCTCCCTGAATTTATTCCAGTTAGTTCTTTTGGGGTTTCTGTATCTAGAGTTTACAAATTGTTTACTCATCAATTCAAATTGGATATGCTGGTGGTCTGCCAAAGATGGCTCCTCCGAGACTCTCCAACCCTTAATGAGTTTAGCCGTATGTTGAGTACATAAAGTAATATCTAGAACCTCTCTCCTCACTCTAGTGATGAAAGTAGGTTTGTTACCTACATTTACTATATCTAGATCTAACCTAGAAATATAGTCAAACAGAGCCATACCTCTAGCATTGCAGTTTGTGCTGCCCCATGCAGAGTGATGAGCGTTGGAATCCACTCCAAGGACTAGGTGTTGCCCTTTCCTCTTTGCTTCCTCCACGAGCCGTCCAACTTCTTCAGTTGGTGGTAGATTGGCCAAGTCATAAGGAAAGTACGCAGAGCCTATTATAATTTCCCTGCATCCTTCCAGACAATCCAATCTTATTTTGACTGCTACCAGATCCCTGTAACAGAACTCTTGTAGCAAAAAAGCATTAATATTCTTATTTACTAACATGCATGTTCTGGGGGTGTCTAATGACATATCGTACATCAGCCTACCCCCAGAGTCTCCCAGCCCCAATATCTTACCTTTGACCGCCCATGGTTCCTGAATCAGAGCCACATCAATCTTTTCGGTCTTGAACTTGGTAGCCAGGTTAAGGCTAGCAGCCTGTTTATGCTGAAGGTTGGCTTGGACCACCCTCAGTCCCTTCCTTGCCGGCAGCATCCCTTTGATGTTTGCTGATGATCTGAAACTGGATTTGCCCAAGTCCAAGCCTAACCCTAAGGTTTCTCTTCTTGAGCTCTTCCAGATCCTTCTCATTTAGCCCTAGCACTACCGTACGCCCCTGAGGACATGTGGTTCTAGCATTGATGATCCTCCAATCTCGTGTTGGGAGATTGATATCATGTTGATGAATCCTTGAGATTACATCCTCAACTTTCATTTTGTCGAATGGAGGTGGAAACCTGGTGATAACCTTGCTGACATTAAACACCTTTTTCGCCTCTACCACTTCGAGATCTACCCCCTTCCAAGGGTTGCATCTCTCTACTGCCTGTTCCAGCCAACCTCTGGTTTCCGGATTACCACACAGCAGAACCATAGCGCCACTATTCAGCCTGGGCGACTCACTGAAGCCTGGCAGACATCCATCTGACAGAGGCCTCATCTGTGCGATCAGCACAGACGAAAGCTCCAGGATGTCCTCCTCAGTGAGCTGCCCTTCCGGATAGTTTCTGGGGATCACAGCAACCTTAATGGAGGCCAGCCTCTCCGCCAGTGTCATTACTGGCCCCCCCTTAGGTTTTTTCTGTGTTTGCGTCACTCCTGAGCTTGAAGGAGTGCTGACCTCGGACCTTAGCCTCTTTGACTTTCCACTGCCAGCCCCTCCTTCCCTGCTCACAGGAGTTTGCTTTGGGGATTCCACCCATGACCCTGCAGCCATCTTTGCCTCCTTGCGCCGCCTCTTCTTCTCTCTGTAGAAGGCAGCACCCCTCTTGACTGAGTCCTTAACATGCATCCTGTTGATCATTGATGCCGTTTTCTTCAGCTCAGAATCTGAACCTTCAGCACTATCCCTTGAGCCACCAGCCTGCTCCGATAGAGCTTCTGGCCTCCCTTGGGTAGCGTTTGGCATGGCATGTCCAACTGGGACTTCCATGAGCCTGTTCACATCTTGAGACGCTTGGTCTATCTCAACTGGAGATTCCCCTGCCGCTCTTGATGTGTGTGTGTCTTTGGGTTGATTTGATTGATCCATAATAGTAATAGTTTAGGTTTTTGCCCCATCTAGGGTCTTGAGCAGCGTTCTCACCATCTGTGGTGAGGCATTCGCCAGACATTGTCCTCCCGCGACTCAAGCACTCCGTAGCCCAGCCACTGCCCCTCAGCCGTCTCTCCAGCGAACCTCACCAGGCCCGAACCAACAGACCTGGATTGTTTCACCTTCAATAGACCTACTCACAGTTACTGCACTTGCCCCACTACGCGTTTGCATAGTGAGTACCCCTAGTCAAGGATTGCCAGTCCCGACCAACGGCTCACTCAAGCCTCCAGGGCGCAAAGAGGTGTGTTGGATCCAGTCCCCCGCAGTGAGACATTCACCTCAACCACCAGCCACCCTTTCCTCAAGAGTCACCGTTATCGCCCACGCGGGGAAGTCGTGGACGCCCCACTTTTCCCAGCAGGGAGGGGGAACTCCCAAACCAAGACTAAGCTTAGGCTGGTTGCGCTTCCCAACACCACCATGTGTTGCTACTGACCTGGGACAGAGAGAGTTTTTAGTTCCTCCACCCAGGCTGCGCGGCGTCGGTACATTAGCCTGCAGCACCTCCTGTCGTGTGACAAGAAGTGACCCCCAAAATTAGGAGGGTAGCCCTGCAGTGACCAGGTGTCACTGGATCATCCCTTCTGGGATAGTCCTGTGAGCTGAGCCCACCGTGGAAGAGTACCGTCCGACTTCGACACCCTAGCATTGGTTTACAACTATAATTAATGATTTAACTATGTACAGTTTAACAGCAATTTAAAAAAAGAGCTTCAACAGAAATGAAAAGGGCTTCAAATTTAGTGTCTAGTAAAATTTTGTTTTAGTTGCTGGTTTTAATGGAATTTGATTTAAAAACTTTTAAATGGCCGCTATTTTGAAATTTGATGAGTCTGATCAAAGATATTTTTGGGAAATGTTTATAGCTATAGAGTTAAATTGTAAACCAAGTTTCATAAAAATATCTCCAAGGGCTTTTGAGTTATTGATTATTTTTTTTTAAATACAAAATCTCGGATTACGGCTAAACTAAGCCGAAATCGAAAAAATGTTATACTACATTTTCGATTTATTTTTGCATGTAGAATGTGAATCTGCATTGCCCGCTACAAAAATAACTAAAAAATTTGTTAAATTTAAAAAAAAAATATGATTTAGGCTAATTTTGGTTGTAGATAATTACCAACAAATTATGTTTTTAGTTTTTTGTCCATAACTCGGTTATCCTTTGTCCTACTGAAACTAAAAAAAAGCATTGTTTCTCTCGTTAAAAAATACAAATATTTTGTCTCTTGTAAATTTTTTGTAAAGTTAACGGTTTTCAAGATATTCCACGTTAAAAATTTGTAACGGCCGCCATTTTGAAAATTATAAAAATAAATTCTTTGTGTTTGGTGTACTTGTTAATCGTAACATATAAAATGCTTATTCCAAATTTGAACTTTATATTGTATCTATTTCCAGAGTTACAGTGAGTTTTTGTAAAAAAACAAAATGGCGGATTACGGCTATACTAAGCCGAAATTGAAAAAATGTTATACTACATTTTCGACTTATTTTTGCATATAGAATCTGAATCTGCATAGCAAGCTACGCTTTACTGAATCACCCTGTATATTTATAGATCTTTCGAAATTTAAAATATTAAAATATATAAAAACCTAGCCTAAACTGACTTGTCGCCTTTCCATAAGTAAATATTATGTCCTAACTAACGCTTGCGAGTTGCTAACCTGCTGACATATACTGCTCTTTATTAAATTTGGCAACGCTGTAATTAGTTATGTCACACATGTTATATTTGGTTCTTTAACCCGCAATTTATGTGTTTTCTTCTTCTTATAATTTCAATAATATTTGTCAGATACGGAGTTTTTTTGGGGTTTTATTCTCAGTTTAATGTACCCCAGAATACGAGAATACGTAAAAATTGTTTTAATTTCCTTGGTCACTATCATCTACACTAATACTACCCTATATTAGTGGGGGTGGTGTGGGCTAAGGACTCTTTGAGGGGTGGACACCCCCGGTACGAAACCCTGAAAAATAAAAATCCGTGAAGTGGGAACTCCAGGGTTACAAAAAACGAATTAAGTAAATATTTGTCTACAGTTAGTTCACGCGACTTTCTCTTTTACGAAAATATCACAAGCCGAAAATCAATCATAGCGTCGGGCCGTTCCGAAACTATTTTAGAAATTCGGATAATTGACCCCCCCTCCCCCGTTAGCCCGGTAGACGATGATGAATCGACCGAGGTGTCCGCCGGCAGAGCTCCCAGTTTATAATTTATGAACTAAATTTGTTCCTTCGACTTTTATTAATTTGTTTTGCCAACGCGGCTAGCGGGGCATGACTGGAATTTTAAACGACGCCCCGAGGCCCTCGCAGAGCCCTCACGACTTAATCATCCGAAGACGAAGGGGGGAGTCGAGGAATTCAACATTTCGCTGCATTCGGTAAGGGGGGAAATGTCCAAGATAATTGTCTGAAAGAGATGGTAGAGTTCTTTAAAAGTTTTCTCTTTTCTTGGAGACGTGGGTTTCGAGTGTTTTATCGAATTGCAAGGACGTACGACTTTTTTTACCTTAAGGCAGCCTGGGGTAGTGTAATAACAGTAATACTTACTAGGGGAAGACCACTGCGTGCTTCGCACGCCAACAGAAGTGTTCGTTCCCCTCGCACGATTTAATCGAACGCAGTAGTGTACACTCTGGTCCATATCTAACTTTAAACAAATTATGGATCTATCTTTTATTCCTCAAGGCGACCTTGTAGTGCCTACATTGATCATGTTAAAAAAGAAATACAAGTATCATTAAAAGTATTTAGATAGCTTAAATTTAGCACACACTTATTTTAAAACTTTTTGTAAAATGATAACCTGTTTTTAAAGAAGTCTTAAAGACACCATTTTTAAAAACCTCCTAAAATTTTGGGTTTTTAAATATAAAAACAGATTTTTTACGTCTAATAAAGAATGTTTTGCCAACGAAAATAGGTTAAAATTGTAGGCTTAGACGTTGCTACAAAAAACTATTGGGGGGGGGGGGGCTCTGGGTTTTGTTCTGTGGAGTAAATCCTAGTGGGTTTGGGACCCTGGAGGCTCACCCTTGGAATGTTTTTTGAAAAATAAGTAGGGTTTTTAACACTGCACATGCAATATTGAGTTTCAACATGGTCATTAAATTATTGAAAAACAAACAAAAAACAATCTGGTCTGGCGGCCTGGCGCAGTGCATGGCATGATGAATCAGTGACAGTCAGTGTTGCCACAATAACAAGGGTTGGAACTAAATTTCCCAGAACTTCATTTAAAAAAATAATTTTTTCCCACGCTTCACCCTATAGGCTATAGCCCTATAAACAGTGCAATTTCTTGCAGCTGAGCGCTTTGACATTGCCTCATTTAAAACCATTTTTATAAATACATCTTTTGCAATTGAGTGCTGAAAAAAACTGAATATTATTTATAAAATTACGGATGCGCCTTGCAATTTATTTTTAATTATAAATTTTTACTTTCTCCCCCTATACCATAGTATATGGAGAAAGTATTGTATTCGTCAACATTTTCGAATTTGAGTTTTTGGTGGAAATATCCGTTTTGGGTCCCTCTGAAACTAAAAAAGTGGTTTTCGGAGTGATGTCTGTGTGTGTCTGTATGTGTGTCTGTGTGGATGTTATCAGACCTAGAGCCTAAACCGGTCGTCCGATTTTGATGAAATTTGGTATGGAGGTACTAATCCACGGTATCTCCAGTTTTTTTTCTTTCATTTTCGTGAATTATTCATTTTTAAGAGTAATTTTCCCATAAAAACCCTTAAAATAACGGAAAAATCTACTTTTCTCAAAAACGGCTCTAACGATTTTCATTAAAATTGTATAGTTTATTAGGGACCTAAAATACTATAAACTATAAAATTTTAATCAAAATCGTTCTAGCCGTTTTTGAGAAAAGTTGGTTTTTCCGTTATTTATGGATTTTTATGGGAAAACAACTTTAATACAAAATCACCTCTCCTACCCCACCCTACAAGTCACCATGAATCTGTTTAATAATTTAAATATGTTTGAGAGAAAGTATGTGCCAGTTCCTGGTACCGTTTATTTATTGTGTAAGGAAAAAAGTTCAAACTTGGTACTTAAAAAATGTCAATTACGTGACAAATGGAAGAGATTTTAAAAAATGTAAAATGAAAAACGGATGCTTATCGTGACTGTGGGTAAAGTGAGACCTTGAAAACAATTGTATGATAAAAAAGAAACAAAATAAATGGTTTTAAATTTAACATTGCTCTTATGGGATACAAATCCAAGGTGGCCGCCACTACAGTAGACCCTTAAGGCGGTTTGAATTACAAAATTAGATTTTCAGTCAGTGTTAACAAAAACCTAAAAATAACAATAATTTTCATTCTACAAACTAATGGATTGCTAGAAAGTCTTGGAAAAGATTAGTTTTTAACATGTGGGATGACGGACGCAACAGCTATAGTATATTTAAAAATATATACACTTAAACATTTTTTCATTTACCATTAACTTTTGCTATGTATTTCTAAAATGCTGCGTGTTTAATTCAAAACAGATTTGGTGGTTAAAGACTACCACTCCATCTGCACGTATTCTCCTAAACTGTAATAGACTGTACGAACGCGCTAACCACTCCTCCACGCTGCTCCCACATTTGCCACTATTTGTAACATTTATCACCCTTTGTATTCCAGGTGTGGTTCCAAAACCGGCGGGCCAAGTGGCGCAAGAAGGAGCACACGAAAAAAGGCCCCGGCAGACCGGCGCACAACGCGCACCCGGTCACGTGTTCGGGTGAGCCCATCCCGATGGAAGAGTTGCGTCGCAAGGAGCGGGAGAGACGTCAGAAGAAACTGCTGAAGAGTCTGGAGAGGCAGCAGAGGAAACTGGCCGCCAAAGGGATGAACGTGGACTTGGAGACTTTGAAACGGGAGTGGGAAACGCAACAAGCAAACAGTGAGTGCCTGATGATGACCGTCGTTGTAGAAACGCGTTGAGGTTTAAAACTTTATATTTTTAGTCGGATATCGGTAAAGTGTTGCAATTAAAACTGTTTTGGTATTGTATTAAGATACAGTAATTAGATTCCCGTGGGATACAAAACATGAATAGGAAACCCCGTCACCTCGGGTAAACATTTAGGGGTTAATCTAAAATTGGTTAATTAATGGTTAACCTAATGGGATGAAATTTGGGAACTAACCTTAAAAAAATGGGTGAAAATGTGGTGGTTTATTTAAAAATTAGGTAAAAACTTAATGGTTAACCTAAAACTTTGGTGGTTATTTTGTGGCTAATATAAAAATTGGTTAATTAATGGTTAACCTAATGGAATGAAATTTGGGAATTAACCTTAAAAAATGGGTGAAAATTTGGTGGTTTATTTAAAAATTAGGTATAAGCTTAATGGTTAAAGTAATACTTAGGTGGTTATTTTGTGGCTACCATAAATATTGGTTAATTTAAAGGTTAACCTAGAAATCGGGTAAACATTTAGGAGTGAATCTAAAATTTATTTATAACCTAATAAATGTGGTAAAATTTTGGAAATTAACCTAAAAAATTAGGGGTTAACCTAAAAATTGTGTAGTTATTTTTTTAGGAAACCTATAAATGGAAAAACATTTATTGGGCTACCTAAAAATCGGAGAATTATTTTAAAAAAACTAAAATTGGGTAAAAAATGAATGGTTTACATATAAAATATAGGAAAACTTTGGGAATTAACCTAAAAATTTGGTTAGTTATTGTGGTTAACCTAATAATTTTGTAAACATTTATTGGCCTACCTAAAAATCGAGTAAACATTTAGGTATAAACCTAGAAAATGTAGTACAAATATGATAGCTTACAAAGGGTCACGTTACTCTACCCTAACTTTATTCTAAATATTTTGGACGTTAATCTGAAATTTTTGGAGTATACCTCCAATCTTGACTTTATGGGAACCATCTCACCCAAAATGTGGACTTCAAAATATTAGGAATGGGAGAGATTAGGCTATGTTAAGTTAGGTTAAGCGACGGGCCACTAGGATAACTGGTTTTTAATATTTTCATTTCATCGTTTCAGACAAGAAGCACCCGGACAGCAGCCACAGCCCGCGCGGCGACTTGAGCCTCATCGACTCCTCGAGTTGCTGCAGCATCGCCAGCTCCACGGGCACCAGAGACGTCGAGATAGACGTCGTAGGAGACGAGGACACCGACTCCCTAGGGCATACAACGCTCGACCTAAGTGCGACCTCTGTCGAGAAATCTAGAAGACTAAACCCGTTCAGTATCGAATCTTTACTTTCCGGAAGTAGTGGTCTGAGAGTGACAGTAACTGGTTCCGGTGGTAACGACGATTTGTGAAATTAATCGTAACGAGGGAAAATAAGTCTGTGTAGAAATATGTCGAATTGTATTACTGGTGTGACATTATACTGTGAACATGGCGTTTAAGGCTCTATTGTACAAGCTAAATATTATCTATTCTACATTGGATACACAAACATAAGTTACGACTTTTTAACTCTCAAAATCGTACCAAAAAACATATAAAACGACACCCCGCACTGTATTTTCATAATTTTGACCAAATATTTTCAAAAGTTTGACCCAAAAACTTGACCCCGACGCGCTACGACTCACGCTGGAAAGCTTTTCAACTCTCCGCAATAAAATTACGAACATTTTGGTATCACCAGCAGTTTTCTACGATATCTGTGAGTGCTTATATCTTATATACAGAAAAACAGACACACAAAAATTTATCGCATGATTCCAATACTTCGGCATTGAGCCGAACTAAAAACTCGACTACTTTAAATATAGTAGGCCTAACAGTCACCTGCCTTAATTAAATGAACAAACACTAGCCTCCTTAAAACCTATAGACATTTACTTAAAATCACCAAAGCAAACCCGCAATCACTCGCGTTCAAATACTTTAAATTTTTCTGTGCTTCCAAACCCAGATCGAGACTCTTGTGGTCCGTCGCTGTTTAAAAAAAAAAAACATCTGAACTATCGTGTTCCGTAAAATAAGTTTAAAATTATAATTTTGAGATAAAATTAATTTGAATTTCATATTTTAATTTACTACAACAGAGCCTTAAACAGACAAAGTTCACGCGGTAATCATGTTTTGTGGTACAGTTGACCAATATAATGTCAGAAATTGCAAAAGGACGTATTATTACGTCGGTATGATATGCTTAAGTCAATAACGTAATATTACGTCGATTGAATGCAAAAGAACGTAATTTTACGTCCGAAAAATATTTTAAAGTCACTGGCGTAATACTGCATAAAAACCCGACACAAGTGTTCAACACAACGTAGCTTAATATATTGCGTCAAAAACTAAATACGACGAAACGTAATATTACGTAAGTATTATATTGTTACGTCACTGACGCGATATTACGTCACTGAGCTGGTTCCGTTTTGTTTTAAACTATGTTCACTGACAGTGCACACGTTTATATGTATTAATTCGATTGCCATTCTAGTATTAAAGGGAAGTTTGTAAATCTTAAGATATTTAAAAACGAGAACCGAGGTAAACTTCTCAAATTAATTAAAGAGGTGGTGTTTATATGAAATAGAAACAAGACCCGCTGGACAGAAAGAGAGAATAAAAATATGTGTAGGCCTATAACGATAAAACACACCAATGTTATCTTGGAAACGGTTTGGAAATGTTTTTACAAGAAGAAATGTTGATAAATCAGGAACTACTTAGCAGTGCTGCAGAAAATAACGTAATAGAGTAACCTTTTTAATAACTTTCAATTTATAATAACATTCTATATAAGTTAGGCTATGTCAAATTTAGGTCGACTCGCGAAACTATATAGATTTCGTGATTAATGCTTACAGATCTGGCAACACTGTCAGTTAGTTCTCGTGATTAGTGTCCATAGATTTGGCAACACTTTCAATTAGTTTTCATTGTTATTTTTGTTTTCTAAGAAGACAAGAGTTTACACAAATAAAGCAAGGTTAACTCATATTCTTTGTTTATCGTAATCTAAACAAATTGGAAATGAAACTTAATCTGGTGTCAGGAACGCCGAGTTTTACCCCGACTGTACTGCAATATTTTGTTTCTATCACTTACTACGCATATTCACTACAGTAGTCTATTATTTTCACCTACTTAATCATATCACCTACTTTGTTATTGCAGCCTGTATTGTTTTTCACCCACTTTATTCTATCGCCTAATTTATTACAGAATATACTGTTTTTCATCCGCTTCATACCATAGCCTACTTCATTGCAGTTCACCCGCTTTATACTGTCGCCTATTTTATTGCAGCCTGTAATTGTATTTTAATCGTCTGCATTATTATATTAAACTATATTGTTTTCACCCACTTTAAACTATCGCCTACTTCATTGCAGAATATATTGTTTTCCACCCACTTTATTCTACCACCTACTTTGTTGCAGAATATACTGTTTTTCATCCGCTTCATACTATCTCCTACTTCATTGCAGTTCACCCGCTTTATATTGTCGC
>JAGFPH010003780.1:71694-90352 GCA_018207615.1 Philaenus spumarius
GGGGGGGGGGGGGGGGGGGGGGGGAACAGCTTTATCAGCGAAACGACAGCGCCATCGTTTCTACACCGGCGTTGAAGTCTCCGTAATAATGTGTGCAGTTGGCAGCGCTCGCGGCGGCCGAAACTGGTAACTCGTCGTTAGTCGGACAATAGAGATATGATAATTAAAATGGCCGTGGCGGTATTCAATCTGGTCGAAACAGAAAGGAAAGAAGGTTGAGGTAATCTCAGGTAGCCCGTTGTAGGCCCCGGGGCGCTTTGAAAACCAACCAATTATAGGTTTTAATTAGTTTTTCTGTAATTTTTATTTAATTGTATTTATTACTTTAATGCGATTAAACCGGTTGATTAATTCGATATCGGAAGTCGATCTGATGTTTGATAGGTTACTGGTGTACAGGTGCGACTGTGGGTTCGCGAGCGAGTTGTTTATAAAAATAATTGTGGTGTACGAATGGTAGTTGGCGTGCGAAGCACGCAGGCTATAAAATTTAAGTGGTATATAAAGGGTAGTTGGCGTGCCAAGCACATAGGGTTATAAAATAAGCGTGGTGTAAGAATGGTAGTTGGCGTGCGAAACACGCAGGGTTTTAAAATAAGTATGGTGTAAGAATGGTACTTGGCGTGCGAAGCACTCAGGGTTATAAAATAAATGTGGTGCAAGAATGGTAGTTGGCATGCGAAAAACGCAGGGTTTTAAAATAAGTGTGGTGCAAGAATGGTAGTTGGCGTGCGAAGCACTCAGGGTTATAAAATAAATGTGGTGCAAGAATGGTAGTTGGCGTGTGAAGGACTCAGGGTTATAAAATAAATGTGGTGCAAGAATGGTAGTTAGCATGCGAAACACGCAGGGTTTCAAAATAAGTATGGTGTAAGAAAGGTAGTTGGCGTGCGAAGCACCGAGGTTTTTCAATATAAGTGGTACAAAAAGGGGAGTTGGCGTGCGAAGCATGCAGGCTATAAAATATAAGTGGTATAAAAAGGGTAGTTGGCGTGCCTAGCACGCAGGGTTATAAAATATGTGTAGTGTAAGAATTGTAGTTGGCGTGCGAAGCACGCAGGATATAAAATATAAGTGGTATAGAAAATGCAATCAAGGTCGTCGAAAAATAAAAATTATTTTTCATGGTGATCAATTCCGACGACATCCATCACACCATCTGTCAATAATAGTTAAGTTATGTGTAATAATTGGTATGTTCAACACTGAATCCTATACCAACACAGTAAATACTACAATATTGTATGTAGATTTGCTATCATTATCTTTAACTTAACTATTATCCTTCATCGATTGTTTTGATTGTTACACCATAAGAAAGGGAATCAAAAAAGCTACAAAAAAAGGTTTTTAGACATTTTTTGTTAAAATGTAAGGTTTTTGAGTAATTTAGGTTTGACACTTTCAAACATCCGCCATTTTTAAACTCATGATTGGATTCTTTCGCTTATTTTTCTTGAGATATATCATAGTTAGGTTAAACTTCAAGCCAAGTTTGAACTCAATCAGTCAAAGCGTTCTCTAGATAAGAATTATTTTGTACAAAAATAAAAATGGTGGATATCTAGAAAACAAAGCATTTTTGGGCCTGTGTGTTTATATGAACTTTTTTTATTATTTTGATCCATAGAACCGTTTCTTAAAGTTTGGCACTTTGCTTATGATACACCCTGTGTAAAACTGTAGTGTTTATTAGTGAATTTACACAGGAAAAGTGTAGGGAACCTTGTGGTGAAACCTAGGGTCGGGAGTAATAAATGAGCACAGATCATGATCTCAGAAAACCTTTTGGATTGTTATTAAATTTACACACAGGATGTCTTTTTAAAACGAGCCACCATTGGTGTCTTGTAAACTATAAATCTGACAGCGAACTTTAAATAGGGAGCCTTTCCTTGTTTTTCGAGAAATTAAAAAATATGTAGATAAAATATTTTTAACTAAAAAATAGTTTAAAATATAAAAATGGAAGCCATTTACCAATAAGGCGGTCTACTTTCAAATTTCTTAGGCAACACCCTATATTTTATGTTGATTTTTGATTTTTTTACAAGTTGTATGTGTTCTCACTCTAACGGCCGTATTTTTACGACCGATTTGGTCCAAATTTGGTGCACACGTTGGTCGGACGAGTTCGTTATGAAAAACAACCGGAAGCATGTTTTTAGACTAGAAATAATTGTTGTTTGATATTTTTTGTTCTAGAATTTTGTTCAGGATTTTATTTAACTTAGTAAGTGTAGGATTTATGCTGCACATTTTTTTACACGATATTATAGCCTGGTTCCCCCAAAATCGATAAAAAAGTAAAATACCATAAAATTACCCTGAATGTACCATAATGCGAGGGCGCTAGGTCGAGGTGCAAACTCGCAAAGCGAGTGTTTTCTCTGCGAGCGGAAACGCGTGAGATGGGGGGCTAAGCAAAACAAATTCTACTATTATATTGCGTACACACAGGAGGCTATTCAGCGCCTTCGCGAGTAGACCAATTTCCCAAATAGTTGGTTGAAACCCTAAAACGTATAAACTAATTTTTTTAAATTCAATCAACTCACATCAACGGTTTAGCTGCGTGGTCGTACTATTTGTTAACTTCCCGCTAAGAAAATTGAAAATTTTCTAAAATCGGGAAGTTATTGGTTTCACCCCGTTTTTCGAAAATCGAGTATTCATCAGATCTCGACGTTTTGAGGTCCTAGGAATCTTCTCTGACCACTCCCGAGAGGGTGTCACCCTGTCTGTATGTATGCGTGTGTGTATGTAAGTATGTGACCCGCTTATAACTTTTGAACGGCTTAACCGATTGGATCCTACTAAACGTCGTTCTAAAGAGTTCCATCAAACTTAGATTTCCTGAAAATTTCAACTAATTCGGACCGGTAGGTCCTGAGAAATTTCGAAAAAACTAAGAAATAAATTTTTTTCAAATCAGGTTTTTTTGGAGGAATAACTTTTAAACGGCTTTACCGATCAATTCCAAAATCTAATCAGCTTTTAACCTTGAAAAGCGACGTCGATCGCTACCAGTCCGGTCAAAATCGGTTAATTCGTTCGTGAGATATCGTAAACGAAAGAAAATTAAAAAAAGTGTTTTTTCTCAATTTCTCCGAAATTTTTCATCAGAAAAATTTTTGTTGTCAATTCTTTCAATGGACTCGAAAAACTGCATCGATTGCCGCAAATCGCATAAAAATCGGTCGATTCATTCAAAAGTTATGGCAGTTCAAAATTTCCAAAAATAGTGTTTGTTGTAATTAAACTAAGCGGGAAGTTACTTGGATGGCCTTTAGGGTCAACCGTTTTCCAAATTTTTTTTTAATTCAATCAACTCACGTCAAATGTTCAGCTGCGTGGTCGTAGTACAGTATTTGTAATTGTAATCAGTTGGTTTCACAGTAAATGGTTTCTGTGTAGCCTATACTAATGTTATGAAAAGGTAAAACTCGTTTGTTTGTATGTAGGGGGAACTACTAAACCGATTTAAAAAATACTTTTACTAATAGAAAGCTACACTATGCCTGAGTAGCATAGGATATAATTCTTTTTGATAAAAACATTCTTATATCAATTTTTGTAAATTTCGTTTGAAAAAAATTTAGGTTACGATTAGACTGACGAACCAACACATGTATTTACATTTATTACGATAGCAACCGATTGAATAAAATAACAGATAAAACAGCTATTTGCTCCAATATTTCTATTAACAACTGACTCCAAACTTTGAAGCGATTATTTGTATTTCTAACTTTTAGGTTAGGTTGTTATTAAAGTGTAGACCCTGAGGCTTGCCGGTTCTTTTAACATTTATTATAACTGCTGGTATAAAATATACGAAATAATTTGATTTGGACATTCAACATTATTTACCATCTTCGCTTTGGGGTTATTATTAATCCTACACCTTTATTATAAAGAAAACATTACATGATTATGTGTATAGAAGGTTCCAGCGGGGGGCGGGCGTGCGGAGCACGCAGGGCTTTTTCCTAGTTACATTACAAACAGGTAAATAAAACTTCTGTTTCCTGTGTAATATAATGAAAAGTTATTTTTCATTACTTTTACAGGCATAATCTTTTTTCACGTGAAAAGATTTATCCTTTCACTCCTCACAAGATAACTGTTATTATCCTGTAAAAGCCCAGGACGTTTTCCTTATTACCAACACGAGCGAAGTCGTGTACGACAGCTACCCAGCGTGTAAACCAAAGACTTTCACGTCAACACCGCCACGTGTACGTCCGACTTTCCAGGCGATGAAAACCGTAACTGTCATTGTGGATCGATTAATCACGCGTTAAAATCGATATATCGAAGTTGAGACACCTAGTTACATTTCAATTATTATCGAACTCCAGCCTCGGAGCGAGGATGGGTGTGGTCCGAGAATGGCTTCATTCAATTTTACATTTGGCAGATGTAAATAGCACGCTGGCTTCGAGCCTTTGATTTATTTAACGGCTCTTCCGTTGTAATTATATCGGCTTCCAATTACACCAGTTTTTTTTTCAGTCCGGTTTCGACTTGTTATCCATCATCAGGCGGTAAACTCGGAATCCCCTCGGGGTTGTTTCAGAGGGCTTTAACTGCTTCGTAATGCGTTTGGGCGCACGGTAGTGGATTTCGTTTAATTGTTCATTCCGGTTGAAGCTGAGAAAAATTTGTGACCTATTAGTTAAGTTCCGTAGGAAAGAAGGAAAGATGAGCTGTTACAGTCAAGGGCGTAGCCAGGGGGGATTTCGGGATGTATTCCCCCCCCCCGAAATTCAAGAATATAAAATATATACTAGCTGGCCCGATCCGGCTTTCCACGGAGAGACAAATCAAAGTTAAATATGGGGATTTTTAGTAACTTTGACACCCCCAAACTCCCCTAAAGTTTTGAATTTTTTGAAAACCTTTCTTAGCGAGCACCTAGGGATCTAGAGGAAGCTACCTACCAAATTTCATTCCAATCCGTTCGGTGTTTTTTTTTAGTAGCTTTGACCCCACCCCCCATCCTCCCCCCCTAAAATGTCGAATTTTTTGAAAACCTTTCTTACCAAGCACCTAGCGTTCTAGTGGAAGCTACATACCAAATTTCATTCCAATCCGTTTGGTGGTTTTTAAGATTTCGTGATGAGTGAGTGAGTGTTATTTGGATTATATTAAACAAGGAGTCCCCGAACTCTCTGGACCCCTTTTGTGGATATGTTCCTCAGATCCATACAAACATATTTTACAATATAAACGTGGGTCTACGGTGCTTATTTTTTTGTCTGTCTGTCTATGTTTTTTTACAAAATACTTAATATTTTTTAAAGTAGAAAAGATATTGAGCTCAAACTTTGTATACCTATTTGTTGCGTAACCTTCTATCACTGTACGAAAAATTGGAATATTATTTTTAATATTTTCAAAATGGCGGCTTTTTATAGTTTGTAATGTCAAATATCTCAAAAACCGCTAACTTTACACAAAAATTATAAGAGGCAAAAAAGTTAGCTTTTTTAAGGACAAACACAATGATTTACTTTGTCTGTAGCTAAAAAATTATAGAGATATTGAAAAAAATATACATTTCTTGGTAGTTGTCAACAATACCCAGAATTACTCTTGAAACTAAATATTTTAATGTTATTATGAGCTAAATTATTTGCATAAGGTTCCGAGCACTTTCCGAGCTGATTCCACTAGCAAAAAGTAGTGAAAAAAGTTCATATATTCATAGGTCCGGATATGCTTCCTTAGAGAGTTACAGCTGGCGAAAGATTTCACCCTCGTTTCAGATTACTCACAGAAACGAATCCCTATTGAAATACGTAGGGCGATAATTAAGGTGTAAAATTTAATTTAATTTACGTAAGATGGGCAGATAAATTTAATAAAATAGTACCCCTGTACAACAGGTTTTTTAGACCGAATTTTACGTTTTGGGTAAAATATCGCTACAATTACTGCAGTTACAGAACTGGGAGTTAACTGTAACTCTCTAACGAAGCATTTCCAGACCTATAAATATATGCACTTTTTCCGTTATTTTTTGCTAGTGGAATCAGCTCAGAAAGTGCTCGGAACATTATGCAATTAGATTATTGTTTTAGCTCATAATAACATCAACATATTTTGTTTCTAGAGTTATTCTGAGTGTTGTTGACAAATACCAAGAAATGCAATTTTCCTTTTTTTGTCAATATCTCTGTTATCATTTGAGCTACAGAAAAAATAAAAAAGTCATTGTGTTTAACATTAAAGAATCAAACTTTTTTGTCTCTTGTAATTTTCTCGTAAAGTTAGCGGTTTTTGAGATATTTGATATGAAAAACTATAAACGGCCGCCATTTTGAAAATGTTAAAAATAATATTCTAATTTTTCGTACAGTGATAAAAGGTTACGCAACAAATAGATATACAAAGTTTGAGCTCAATATTTTTTCTACTTCCAAAAATATTAAATATTTTGTAAAAAAGACATACATACAGACAGACGAAAAAATAAGCACCGTAGACCCATGTGTATATTGTGAAATATGTTTGTATGGATCCCAGGAACATATCCATAAAAGGGGTCCAGAGAATTCGGGGACAATCTGTATATATAGATCAACAAACTCCAAATAAACCAGTTAAAGAAATTGAAACAATAAACCCTTTACTGGTTAGCGACTTAATTCAGCTGCAGGAACACCCGCTTCGTTAAAGTATATTAAATATTCAACAAATTTTGTTGTCAGAACTCGTCCCACTAGGTAATTATTAATATGTGGGCCAATATGAAGTGATGCTTTTGTTTAGTTGGAACGGGAAACTAGACAACGTGCGTAGTAGGACTCTGGCGGGGCAGAATATCTTCAAAAACAACGGCCCAACGACGTATGTGAGGTGAAAATGTGGAGAAGAACTGGGACGAATAACAAGGAGTCCGATTTACCATAAGACTTTGTATCTTCCATGGATAAGTGTGATCGGCAGATGTTTTCTACAGTTGTTAAGGCGTTTAGAATATCGGCAACGTTACCAATAACTACAGCCTACAGCGGAGAGGTAATTTTCAACCCTTCGGTGCTTGAAAACATATTTGCGCAGCACAACTACCCAACCCAAACTCGATTCAATGGACTGGCACATTTGTCTATACACAGAGAAATAGAAGTAAACCCTGACAGTGTCTTGGACATCATAGCAAAGAAGACCAAAAAGCTTCAAATCAGCCTTTAGTGCATAATCATATGATTATTTTGTATTTTTATTGTAGTTTATTAGCGAATTTCCATAGAAAAAATGAGCTATTGCAGTGACCTTTATGGTAAGACCCAAGGTCGGGATTTGTAAATGAGCATCGATCATGGTCCCCAGAACACGTTTTGGGTGTCCCTAAATTTCATATCAATATAAATATTTGTATATATGTGTTCACACTCTAGCGGCCGCATTTTAAGTCCTATTTGGTTCAAATTTCGTACACATGTTGGTTGTCGACGTCGATTGGACGAGTTCGTTAGCAAAAAAATCCAACAACCGGAAGCACATTTTTTGACCGGAAGTAACTATTTTTTTAGTTTTTCCTACGAGAATGGTTGTTTTTTAGAGTTTTTTCTAAAAATATAAATTTAGAATGTTATTCTCCACATTGTTTTTTACGCAACCTTATAGCTCGCTTGGCTCCCCCAAAATCGATCTAAACGTAAAATACCATGAAAGTACCCGGTTCAAAGCCATGTGGTAGATTCTACTGTGGGGTAGGCGTGCGAAGCACGCAATGCACTGTTTATTGAAAATACTCCCAACATTCGGAATGGCGTGCGAAGCACTGAATGCTTTGTGTATTGAAGATACTCAAAATATACGGAATGGCGTGCCAAGTACGCAATGCATTGTGTATTGAAGATACTCCCAATATGCGGAATGGTGTGCGAAGCACGCAATCCACTATGTATTGAAAATACTCCCAATATACGGAATGGCGTTCGAAGCATTTTGCAGCTATTCAGCACCGAAATGAATAGATCTATTTTCCAAATTGTTGGTTGAAACCCTAAAACTTAGGCCTATAAACTTAATTTTGGAAATTTGCTCAACTGACGTCAGCGGTTCAGCTGTGTGGTCGAATTATGTTTTTAATATTCTCAAAAAATAAATATTTTTTGCATCTTTTTAGGAAAGATTTAAGTGTTTTGTTTTTAATGCTACAGTATTGGAAAAAGAAGCAAGAGTTAAAAGAATATGTTATTTATTCTTAGGTATTATTGTATTATCATTATTACATTTTCTAATTCTGTACGAGTTATTATTCAGTTTAGTTGTGTAAGAATATAAAACAGACAGAGGACAGGCCTAGTTTTTGCATCGCTATGTTATTTCGTTTCAATAAATTGATTACAAAAAACTCTGACATTAAATTTTGTTTATCTTTTGGTGGCCTGGTTATAAAATTACCCCCAAAAAAACTGCTGTTTTAGCCGTAAAAATTCTAAGCCCATACCTCTCGGTAGTCAGCGTACAAAATTAACCTAACCCCCCCCTCCCCATTTTTTTGCCACTGGTTACATTGACTCTTATGGTGAGACCTAAGGCCTATAGTCGTCAATGGGCACCGATCATAGGCCTACTTCACAGAATACGTTCTGTAATGTCATTCAAAGTTGTGTATGCAGGGAGTTTGAAATGTCTGGAAATGTACGAGTCTTATGAGATAGAAATAAATTCAGTTATTCAGAGCCAAAGAACCACTTCTGGTGAGTTTGAAATTGTTGTACGTCACTAGTTGTGTAGGCCTAGATAAGTATTCCTTAACCCTTTGTTGCCCGACGGTACTTTTAAGTACCACCCAATTTAACTGTCTTTATAAAAGGTAACAGTGGCTTTATCTACAAGTTGAGCCCTGGAGGTACTTTAAAGTACCATTGCAGGTCTGTAAAACATCAGGTCTGCACCTAGTTTCAACAAATGCCACCAGAAAGCAGGACTTGCTTGGCTAGTGCTGGCTTTCAATTGACAATTTATATGGTGTGATTTCCCCAATTTTTTAAAACATGTTCTAGTCTTTCATTTGTCAGTATTTTGTATTAAAAGTTTAGCATATTGCTTTAAATTAATTACTTAACTTAATAAGAACCGATCTAAGTTATTATTATAAACCTCTCACACATACAAATTAGACAGATTAAAACTTAAGAACAACCAAGCAAACTTCCTATAACCGCTCCTAGATGGTGCTGACAAACTATCTTTTCCTTTACACGGAATATTTATACCGATAGTAAAGTAACTGAAGTTTTGTTAATTTGTCAGTTTTCTTTCATGAAGCCGTAGTCTAGTGGATAACAAGGCGTCTTTCTGATCACAAGATGCCGAGTTCGAATCTAGGCTAGGGAGACCAGATATCTAATCATATCTGTGGTTTGAGGGTAGGAGGGCGGAAGTAAAGCAAACGGTGGTTGGCTCGCTTCCAAGCTGACGGGATATGACTAGATATCAGGTCTCCGGGTGGGGCTGTTTTGATAATGTACGGTTAGGCCTAGTAGATAAATCGAAAATTGCAGAACATATATGGTCCGAAAATCACAAATTCAATTGGGAAGAGGCAAAAATCATACACCGTGCCACGGACCAACCTCTCTTTGACTTTTCCGTTTTCGGAATCACAGGGTTTTGGCCCCACGTTGGGCGCCACTTGCCACGCACCAGCCACTCTCTACTTTTTGCCGCCTATTTTTGATTGCTGTTACGACCTCAACGTTTGTTACAGGTAGCTCCATAAATTTGCATCCTTTCGTTTTTAAATATTCTACATATTCTGATTGTATGCAAGAGTATGCAGCACCCGTGACGATTTCTAAGTTTAACTCTTCTTCGTTAATTTTTATTTCTACTTCAGGACATTTTATTTCCTCCTTTTGTAGTTCTATGTTATTAGGCTCTTGCAATAATTCCTCCCGTATATCGAACGCAATATTTTTGAGTTGAAATTGTAAACGACTTTCTTTTTGAAAATTTAAATTTAGTTTTTTAAGGTTTTGTTTAACTTTTTGGCTTTTTTCTTCGGTCCCTGATTCCTGATTCGTTGTCAATTTCCTTTTTCCGTGTTCTTCTAATCTTGGGACCGGACGCACTAGTTTTTTGGACTAGGTTTTGGAACGTTGGTATTAAAAGGACTAGGTTTTTTCGGATATTGAGTTTGGCTAGTACTAGGTTGGTTCCCATAGGATTTCTGGTTAGGGTTTTTAGGATGGTTTTGAGAGTCCGCGGTCCTTGTCGGTTGTCTTTCGAAATTTCCGTAATTTCTTGGTCCGTCGTGTCTAACATCTCTTCTGCCTTCCCTTTCCATTGCCTCGAATGCCCTTAAAAGCTCGATAGCCTCTTCGAAGCTTTCGCTAGGCTTTCCTACGCTCGCAACCCTTATACGATGGTCAAAATGCCTTAAAATTCTGTTTATTATAAACTTTTCAGGAATTGGTGGATTAAGATGTGTAGCTTTAGTTACCATTTTACAAAAGTAATCGACTCTGGACATGGGTCCTTGGTCGTTATATTTTCCGTTTTCTATTAAGTTACTCAATGTTTGTTGCGCCTGGTATCCCCAAAAGTTTTCCACAAATTTCACCCTAAACTCTGAGTAATTTGTGCTGTCTCGTTTTACGATTCCCCACCAGTCTAACACTGCCCCTTTTAAATATCTCTCTATTATTTTTAATTTTTCTTCGTCGTCTAATGTAGGATCTATCTCGGAAAAGTGCTCTTCCATGTCCTTTATGAACTTCATAGGGCTTTCCCTGGGTGTTCCCCAAAATTCCGAAATTTTTTGCTCCCCTTGGTTCGCATTTACATACACGACTCTTTTTTCTGCTCCCCCTAAAAATCTATTTGTGTCTATTTCTCTAACCTTTCTTTCCAACACTTTCACTGTCGTTTCTAACTTTTTCTCGCTAGTTTTTACTGCTTCTACTTCGACACTAACTGTGGCTATCTTACTACTATTTAAACTTTCCGCTTCTTTGAGTTTGTCTATTTCCTCCCTTACTTCCACTATCGCTACTTCACATTGATCTACTCTGCCCTGGATTAATTCTATCCCTTTATTTAAATCATTTTTTAATCCGCCTACAGCTGACAATATTTCTTCGCGACTTTCTCTTTCCCTTTCTTCGCGCTCTTTCTCTTTCGCTAATTCTCTTTCTTCGCGCTCTTTCTCTTTCGCTAATTCTCTTTCTTCGCGCTCTTTCTCTTTCGCTAACCGTTCTTGTCGTTCCGCCTCTCGTTCGCGTTTCTCGGCTAACTCTTTTTCTTCGCGTTCTTTCTCTTTCGCTAATTCTTTTTCTTCGCGCTTTTTCTCTTTCGCTAAACGTTCTTGTCTTTCGGCCGACATTAATTTCAACATTTTTTGAATATCCGCCTCCTCTTTTTTCGGTCCTGTTGCCATTTATAATTTTTACTTATTTTTAACACACAATTTATTATAATTCACTTAAAATTGCACTGCTTATCTCTAATACATGTATAATTAGGCTAATTGTTTTCTGATCACTTATACCGGTTCGTACGTTATCTCAATGAGAAATAAATCTTTTAATTGCTTAAAATTTTATTTTTCATTCAGCCAACGCGTTGGGCGCCACTTGCCACGTCGCGTTCTGCCCCACGTTGGCTGCGCCACTTGCCACGGACCAACCTCTCTTTGACTTTTCCGTTTTCGGAATCACAGGGTTTTGGCCCCACGTTCGGACGCCACTTGCCCTGCAATACCCACTCTATATCAGACTTATTTGCCCCTCTTCCTTACCTTTTACCTTTTAGTTAATTTTATTTGAAATTCGGTCAACTTGTACCTGCCCGTATGACCCTTTTTGAGTGGTTGATGCGATGGCAAGAATTGGAAATTGTTTTTCTTTAATTTCCAGTTCTTGTTTTAAAATTTTTAGAAAACTTTTGTTTTGTTTTCTCTTTAGTACACTAGCTCTTTTTCTAACTCCGATCTCGAGGTCGTCCCCGGTGGAGATATACTTGTTATGATCAGAAAACACTTTTGCCTTACCTGAATCCTTATAATTAGAGCACTGAATGATTTATGGTATTGTACTAATTTTATAAATGATTTTAGCAACTCTTTCAAGAAATAACCAATTTATTGAACAAAATTACTATATTAAACTTACGCAACTGCGTTTTCAACACAAAATACAATGGATAAATTGAATATATATTTATATTTAATTTTTCGTCGATATTTACCACTGTGAGATGTGAGTTAATTATTATTAAAATGATTTTACTTTTCTTATACTTCCCCCTGAATTTAATTTATTTATTTATTAATTTAATTTATTGATTTTTGAATTTATTAAAATTTTCTTAGACTCGGAAACAACTTGATAATCTGTTACTTACAACAAACAAGATGTTCTGTCTTCGGTTCCCAATCCTGGCGGTGTTGGTCCTCCGGAATCCTCCTAGGTCCAGTTAAGTCCCAATGGCAGTACGGTTTTCGGCCCGTTACTCTTGACCGGAGTTTAGCTAGATAGGTCCTCGCCTCGTTTTTCTTCAAGATTTACTCTCTCTGACTTATGCTGATGACGCCCAATGTCCGCTATTCTTGCGAGTGTTCCACTGCGATCGTTCCCTCAGCTAGTCTCTTGGAAAGCCCTTCTAGGATCTCTGAAGTACGTGGTGACGGTCTGGTATCTAAAACTGAACTAACTCGACAGGCCTACCGACTTTAGGCTCTCGCCCTTCCCCTAATCGGCAGATTTGTCTCGTTACTGTTTACTTTTGCTCGGCGTGTTCATTCTTGAAATCAATGCAATTTGGCTTTGAAAATTTCAAACTGCCGTAACTTTCTTGTCCTTGGTCCAATTTTGGTTTTGTTGGTCTCATCTTGTACATGACGACCTTCTGCTCACGTAGCCCTTTGATTTGAAGTCGTACGCCCTTTTTTCGCCGTGTTATTTGCTTCGCAAGTTTTCGTTGAATTTTGAAATTTAATTCTGTGAATTTTATCAAATTTGGAATTTTCTTCTTTCTATCCTCTTCGTTTGGTTCCCAAACGAACGAATATGTTTTTGGATTTCTTCTATCTTGTTTGGTTCTCCCGCTATGGTTGATTTTCGGAAGCCTAATTTTGCGCTGCCGATTTTTGTGTTTTATTCCCCCCCGATTTTACCTTTCTCACATCTCAAGTGATATTACAATGCATTTAACTATTTTCTAACCTATTCTGCCATTTATTACAAACTATTCTAATTATTTCTTCCTTTTGTTGACTTTAAAGTTATTTATTTTTATTATTTAATTACGTTAATTTTAATTATGATTTTTTGTCTAAACCTTGCATAATTACCTTTTGTTAGTATGTCGATTTTTCCCCCCTTTTCAATTTTTGAATTTAACTTTATTTTTGAAGTTATAGGCCTTTTTATGCAATTTAATGACTTTAAATCCCTTTTTTGTTACTAAGTTAATTTTATTTTGAAATGACTTTGGGCTATTCTTTTATAGGCCTTATTAGGTCTCTATTAGGCCTAATTAGTTTTTTGAATTTATTCGACACAAACGATTTTTCATTTTTTGGTCTTACCTTTTGTTCTATAACTCCTAAATTAATTACTCTATTAAAAAACTTTTTATACTGTTTTATTCGTCTTTTCCCCCTCTTTTTAATTAACTAAAATAATATACAACATTTATAATTATCAAAATTTAACATGGTTTTAGATCTGCCTAGCAACAAGTAGAAGCTGACAAACTCTTGCCGTTCTCGACAGGAATTCTCCTGTCCCATCTTGTCGATTGAACTTAGTACAATTCATATCGCCTCTGTCTGTTATTTTTCTGATTGATAAAACGTTAAACTAACTTCTTTAATAACTCTGAAACTATTCATATATCATCAAAAACTTATTCTTTCTTTTATTTACGTTTTAATTTACTGATTCTTATGCTGTCTTTAAAATTTAAATTCGTTAACTTTTAATGTTTTGTGGTTCTAATTAGCAAGTCTAATTAGCGCCTTGCGACTGGCTAATTTCCGTCGCAACCGGGAAAGTAATCTTTACAAACGTAAAATAATTGAAGCCTCATATATAAAACTAGCGGACAACCCTCTCAGCCAAACAAGCATTGAAGTTAGGCCACTATGGCTCGCATTATTAAAAAAAGAACTAAAACTTGATTTTAATAACCATATTAATAATAAAACAGAAATGTTACCGACTAATAAAAATGCTGAACTTTTACCAGTAGAATCACCACGTGGTGTTATAACCCGTTCCCGTGCGAAACACTTGAACTATGTGAAACAATAGGAAACTACCCCTTCCTGTTGGCCACGCCTGAATACTCTGACCAGTTGTCAGTCTCTCTCCAACTTGTAAACTAGACGCTTGCCGTCAATTGCGTGTGCTTAGTGTATGAATTGTGTTGTGTCTGTGGTTGTTGTGTTTGACTTCTCAGTCTTAGCTCTGAAATCCATCATGTAGATATTTAAGGTTAATAATAATTTGTAGTTTTACTTTGTTCACCCCTACATAGGCCTAGTTGCTTAGGTTTATGTACCGTTAGTTTTAGTCACTTGAGAACGGGAATTGATTTGTATTCCCGAAACGTCGTGTTTGATTATTTAACACACAAATGATGGCAAATGTCCGAATAAGTAATTATAATAAAATTCAACATCCATTATTAACAAACAATAACTTCAAACATAGAATGATTATGTGTTTAGAAGGTTCCAACGGGGTTGGCGTTCGGAGCACGCAAGGGTTTCCCCTAGTATACAATAAGCGGCTTTGTACGTTGAGCAAAAACGACTTAAAATACAAATACGAAAATTTCAAGGTATATTCTTATGGTTAAATAGACGCACACTAAGAAAAACGTTTGCAAAATAATTATTTTATAGCGTAAAATTGAGAAAATTAGGGGGTTCATTCCCAATTCTATAATAAAACAGCTGTTCGAATCGAAAGCTAAGCAACACATGTTTGTTTACATTCATTACCGTAGCAACCAACTAAGCATATTATTTAGAATCAGTTTATTATTATACACAAAAAACAGCTTTTTTAGGTTAGATTAACAAACTGAAAGCAAACACATACACAAATCAACGAGAGATGCTTACCGTATTGTAAATGCAATTCAAACATCGGTTGCTACGTACTATAAATAAAACACGTCCATTTGCAACCAATTTGGAAAATTTAGAATCAGGTAATTTTATTCTTCACAACAAACAGCTTTTTACTTTCTCCACCCTATACGTAGTATATGGAGAAAGTATTGTTTTCGTAAAAATGTTCGAATTTGAATTTTCAGTTGAATTATCTGTTTTGGTGCTCCCAGAACCCCAAAAAATTGTTTAGTGCAATTATCTGTGTTGGTGCTCCCTGAACCCAAAAATATTTTTAGTGGAATTTTTTGTTTTGGTGCTCCCTGAACCCAAAAAAGTGTTTTTAGAGTGGTGTCTGTTTGTCAGTCTGTCTGTATGCACGACCAGAGAGGACACTATTGGTCCGATTTTCATGAAATTTGGTATGTAGGTACTACACCCTAATATCTAAAGGCGTTTTTTTCATTTTTTGGAATTTTTAATTTTTAAGGGTAATTTACCCCTAAAAACCCATAAAAAACGACAAAAGTGCAAAATTCTCAAAAACGGCTCTAACGATTTTGATCAAATTTTCAGTATTTATAGTGCCAAACAAAATGACACCACCCACTTTTATCAAAACTTCGGCGTTTTATAATTATGGGGAAATGTTTGAAAATAAACAAGTTTGTGTTGTCAATCTAGCATCGCGGCCACGGTAGCGATCACGGCCAGTAATTCAAAGGTCGCGCGATCGAATCCCGCCTAGGACAATAATTTTTTTATACGATTAACGTAGGTAGAATATTATTTTTTTGTTTTGTTCTAAAAAGTAGTAAACAAAATGATTAAAAACAATATTATTTTGACTACAGTAAGTTGGGAGAAAGTTTGTGTCAGTTAACTGATACCGTTTATTTAAATTAGGTAAAAGCAAAGAAAAGGCTTGCTGTGTTGAAGTCCAACATCTAGTGTTACATATTATATTGGTTCCTATAGTTGGTAGTATTTCAAAATTTGTTTGAAATGTTGATTATTAGCGAATATCCATAGGAAAAATGAGCTATTGCAGTGGCCCTTATGGTGAGACCCAAGGTCGGGAGTACCAAACGAGCACCGATCATGGTCCCCAGAACACGTTTTGGGGAGTATATATGTGTTCGCACTCTAGCGGCCGCATTTTAAGTCCGATTTGGTCTAAATTTGGTACACGTGTTGGTTGTCTATGTCGCTCGGACGAGTTCGTTAGCCAAAAAAAATCCAACAACCGGAAGTACGTTTTTTGACCGGAAGTAAATTTTTTTTTGAGATTTTTACTACGAGAATGAAATGTTTTTAGAGTTTTTTCTAAAAATATAAATGTAGGATGTTATTCTGCACATTTTATTTTTTTAAGCGACGTTTTACCTCACTTGGTTCCCCCAAAATCGATCAAAACGTAAAATACCATAAATATCCGGTTCGAAGCCAAGTGGTGCAAACTCGCGAGGCCACTAGGACGAAACAAATTCTAATATATTGCGTACACACAGACAGCTGTTCAACGCCTTCGAGAGTAGACCTATTTCCCAAATTGTTGGTTGAAACCCTAAAACATAGGCATAAAAACTTAATTTGGGAAATTTGCTCAACTCACGTCAGGGGTTCAGCTGCGTGGTCGAATTATTGATTATTTAAATATTAATGCTGAAAGAACAACTGTCTTAAAGTATTGGTTGAGAGTTTCTAAACACCCTGTCTATAAATACATACCCTTACATACTTACACACCGCACGGGGGGTGCAGACTAGCTGCACCTATTGAGAGGGGTTTGGCGTCCCTCGCGGTACCCGAGTCAAACATGCATATTACTACTTACAACACCTACACAAAACATATACAGAGTGTTCATAAGGGCCCTTTAACTACAGTGACTAGATAGAGACAGTGTGGTCAACGGACGTCTTGTTTTCTATTGGCTGCGCCATATTGTTTCCATTTTTCTGCTTACAGTAATGTTATTTAAATAGGAATTAGGTATTTTCGAGATATTACTGCGGTTTTTTCATTGTTTTTCTAGCTTTTTTGTATGGTTTTTCCTAGTTTATGATTTACTTATTAAGTTTATTAAATAGTTCAGTTGTAATTTAGTGTTAACTTAGTGAAAACTGAAATTACAGTCTATAGATAACTGGCCCTTTTAGTGGTTTTGACAGTATTAAGTACAAGTATTTATAGCCCGTCTCAACTTAAGTTGAGGCAAGCAGGGTGGGTAATTAGGGTCGGCCTCAACCGTCATAAAACCGACCCTTATTAATGCCGCCTGAGTGAACCTGTAGGATACTCTAGTATAAAATTGCAATTCAGTATGTCTTAAGTCAAAATGAAAAAACGATATCATATTTCGTTTCATGATATTTTCCAGATAATTTTGATACCAAATTTGATTACATTTGGCCAACTTTGAGCTGTACTAGCATTATAAACTTTCTTAGTTGAATCAACATTACTAATACTTTAAGGCTCGGCTCCCTACATTCAAAACGGCGAAGTTGGCTACCAATTTCAATGTTAAATAACCAAAACATACCTTCACTATTAAGCATATTTTTGTGTTGTTTTTGACAAAAAACGAAAGCTGTATTTTTTTCTTAAAGTAAAATACATTGTGGTTGTTGATTGCTAAGGTTTTGTGCAATATCTCTTTTTGCAACTGAGTAAAAAGTTTACTATTTTTTACTAGTTATATCATACTTTTATGAAAACAATAAAACAGTTTTTGAAAATTTATTTAGCAATCAACATCCGCATATAACAGTACTTCAAAATGAAACCAAATTTTAAAATTTATTCCAGGAATTATCAGAAAAAAATACTTATTTTGTAGCATTGCTCTTATGGGAATCAGATTCAATATGTCGGACAGGGAAGTCGGCCGATTAACATGGTTCAAAGACACAATTGTTTGTATTATGGTAAATAACGATAGAGTATCGAATTTTTTTGGCTCAAATAATTTTTATTTATTACATACTAGGGGAAACCAATGCGTGCTCCGCACGTCAACCCCCAATGGAACCTTCTACAAACATATGTTATGTTTTATTTATAATAAAGGTGTAGGATTAATAATAACCTCAAAACTAAGATGGTAAATAATGACAAATATTCAAATTAAATTATTTCTTATATTTGATAACAGCAGTTATAATAATAATTGTTAAAAGAACCAGCTAGGCTCAGGTCTACACTTTAAAACCCTAACCTAAAAGCTAGAAATACAAAAATCGTTGCTTTAAATTTTTAAATCATCTGTTAATTGGAGCAAACAGCTACATTATCGGTTTTTTATTCAATTGGTTGCTATGGTAATAAATGTAAATACATGTGTTGGTTTATTATTCTAGGCCTAACCTAAGAATTTTCCCGACTAAATTTACAAATATTTAAATAAAAAAGGTTTTTATCGAAATGAATTATAGCCTATGTTACTCCTGGAGAGTGTAGCTTTTTATTAGTAAAACTATTTTTTCAATCGGTTCAGTAATGCCAGAGATTACCCAATACATACAAAAAAAAAAAAAAAAAAAAAAAAAACTTTACCTCTTTAT
>JAGFPH010003780.1:90452-104936 GCA_018207615.1 Philaenus spumarius
ATATGAACTTCTCTAGTACATTTGTGTGGCTTTATTGTTGTAAACCGTATTAGTAATGTTGATTCAACTAAGAAAGTTTATGATGCTAGTACAGCTCAAAGTTGGCCAAATGTAATCAAATTTGGTATCAAAATTATCTGGAAAATATCATGAAACGAAATATGATATCGTTTTTTCATTTTGACTTAAGACATACTGAATTGCAATTTTATACTAGAGTATCCTACAGGTTCACTCAGGCGGCATTAATAAGGGTCGGTTTTATGACGGTTAAAACCGACCCTAATTACCCACCCTGCTTGCCTCAACTTAATAAGTTGTCTTATAGATGACAAAATGTAAGTAGTGATGTAAACCTAAAATAAAGTTTGTACACAATTATTTTTCCTTGTATATGATTGTATTTATTATTTTCACTCCTCTTATTAACCTTCTTCTGGCAAAGAGTAGCCTACCTGGAGTAAGTACTCTTTTAGCAATAATTTAAAAAAATCTTTGTAGCCTACATCTAAAGTAATATTTAATAAGTTATATTATATATCATTGTACTCAGGAGATACTTAACATTTATTTGGTACATGGTTTATTACATTATAGTCTACTTTTATCTCTTGTCACTGTATTCTAATATCAATTGCTTGAGTGCGTGAAACTATAACTAGGCCTAACTATTTATTTCTGTAATAGCCTACTTACAAAATAATATGGTAGTCCTAATATATTTTTGTTTATAATAAATTAGGCTTAGTTGTATGCCTTTTTGGAACATATTTTGTTTGTTTTAACCTTTTAAGGTAAAATTTACAATACGCCTACTCGCCATATTTTTTCTTTTCAATAGCCTACTTACTAAATAATGTGTTTACTATATTTTTGTGTAGGCCTATTTAGAATATATTAGGCTTCATTTTATGCCTTGCCGGAAACATATTTTGTGTTTTTATGAACTATTTTACTCGTGGAAAAACTAATAGGCCTACTAGTTTTTAGAAGACAAAATATATATAAAACAACTCACAAAATTACACTTGAAGTTATTTTTGGGTAGCATGTATATGTATCCTTTATAATATAGTTTAGAAACCCTAATTTTGCATTTTGAAGTATTCATACATTTTTTAAATACGTAAACTTTTCCATTTTGCCGAAATTTAATATTTTTCTCCCAAAAATGTATTTTTGGAAAAAATATTTTTTTAATTGTTTCTTTTATAACAGATTTTTTACATTTTCTAATATTCGATTTATAATTTTAAAAACTTTAGGTATTTTTCAAAGGGCCAACTTTTGACATTTCAATGGGCTAAATGTACCACATTAGTTTTGTTCCATTTGTACTAAACTACTCAAATTGTTGTTTATAATTGTTAAAAATTCAACTACACAGAAATATTGCTTGTACTTTTCTGATGAAGAAAATGAATAACAGTATATACTTCACTAAAATTAATTAGATTATATAGATGTTTAAATGATAATGTGCTCGAGTAGTAAAAAAGTGCCAGCCGGTATTTTCTGTATTCATTCATTTAGTGAGGAAAATATATCGAAAAAAATGGTTTATACTTGACAATTTTTGTGACAATGTATTAATCCAATTGCATAAGAACAATTTTGAAGCGGAAAATGAAGTTAATTGCGAAAAATCGCCCCTACGCTAATATAAACCCGTGTTGAGTTGGAAACAATATGGCGGCCAGCGCTCGTTGGCCACACTGTCTCTATCAAGTCACTGTACCTTTAACCGGCATTATTTTTGTTTTTTAAAAGTAAAATAACAAAACTTTGTATATATCTTGTGTCGCACAACATGACAAATATTTTGACATGCCTTAAGCTTATTAAAATAGAAACATAATTTCGCAAAATAGAGCTTAGTAACTTGTTTCGTTTCAAAGTAATGGACTATCAAAGTTCTGGAAAATTATATGTGTATCATAACATCAAAGCAGGTTAATAATTTGTTAATATTAGGAACTAGCAGGTAACCGTGGCTTCGCACACGGTCCAAAGATCTGCCGCATAGTGAGTTTCAGTCCAAATCTATAATTTTTTAATTTTGAAAAAATGTCCAGCTTTCTCGCTTTAAGGGAATTTAGTAATAAATGGTTATTGTTTTAGGGGTTGTTATTACATTTTCACCCCTTAGCAGCTATAAAATGCAAATATGATTTACGTATTGTAAGAAATAAATGTACCAATTTCCAGCTATCTAGTTTAATGGGAAGTATAATAATTAATTTGTATTGTTTTAGGAATTGTTACATTTTTACCACTTAGCAGTACACTAAAAAATACAAATATGGTTTACATTTTATATATATCTTGTAAGAAATAAATGTACAAATTTCCAGTCTTAATGGAAATAAATATTTAGTTTTCGCTAGGCGATTTCCCACAGCCCGAATCTCTTGCGCGCATGTGCGTTGATGAATTGAGATCGTAAAATTACGCACCGCTTCGGCGCAACTAGAAAACGACCATAAAAGCGGCGGTCCGAACAAGAAGAACAAGAAGGCGGAGACTGGCTTAAAGTAAGATCATACCGGCCGTGGAGAAGCGGACATTACCGGCATCAAGGAGAAGAAGAACTAATTGGAAAACACCTTCGCCGATATTTTACGGCCGTTCCTTTGATTTACTGCACACAAGAGGAATAAGAACAAAAAGAAGAAGTGTTTTCTGGAAATATTTACTTTGAAATTGCTGCCTCGTTCACGGCGTACGGTTAAACTAAGTGGTTTCGGCCTGGAGTTATCCTCAGGTCGTGACAAGTTTCGGTGACACGGGGCGGATTTATTCGACTGGGTGAATTTATCTGGATATATGTTTAACACAAGCAGCGTTCTACGGACGACGATTACTCGGAAACCGGAGAACCGATTCGAGTAGTTTTAAAAATACGCTCGCCAGACTTACGCAATCTACTTATTACACAGGAGGTAAAAATTTTCTCCTACTGACTTGTTCTTTGAAGTCTTATAGAACCCCTCTGGGGTAAATTTTGGGGTATTAAACATTTTCAAATGAGAAATGGTCACGTAGTTATTGTTTGTAGTCCAAATATTTTTCATAACCTAACTTTGTAATTTTTCGTCCAAACTGTTTTAAAAACTGTACACCTGAGTTTGAGTCTTAGCATGGATTCTTATGGTTCTACGTTTTTTGCACTGCCTTACGATGCCATTTGTTTTTTCATGACGTAATATGCACCGACTTTTGACTTATAACGAGTTGCGAGAAATCTATTACGTAATATGCACCGACTTCTGGCTTGTACTGAATTACCACAAGTTGATGACGTTTTATGCACCGACTTCTGACTTGTACAGAGTTGCGATTTTGATGACGTAATAAGCACCGACTTCGGGCTTGTAACCGAGTTGCCACAAATTGATGACGTAGTATACGCCGTCTTCTGACTTGTACCGAGTTGCGACGGAGGGTAGTTACCTCATTTCAACCCCTTAAATGCCCCCTCTTGTGCTAATTAACCACTGTGCCAAATTTGGTCACGAACCGTCAAATGGTCTAGCGAACACAAATACAAATTTGATCATATGTACGCTACCCCAAAAATGGAAGTAAACGCGTTATAAATTTAGCCAGCAAATTGATTGGTCTATTTTTATTCTCTTGACACAGGAAATCATAGAATTTAAAGGGCTTCGGATGTATCTATGTGTACCGATTGTGTACCCGTTAATCAATTTTGAGTTGGGCGTTGTTGTAGGGGTGGTTTAGATTTTGTAAATATTGGTCCAGGGAATTGGACCAAATTCCACCGGAATAACTGAATTTTGAGATACAGTTCGGATCGACATGGGGTTCTGCGTTGTGTTCAGAAATAGACTAGGAAAAAGTCTGCATATGATGATTGACGGCTCGGACAGAATTGCATCGGGGCTGCATAAAAGGCATCCAGAAGTGCATCGTTTTTTAAAAATATCTAAAAACTGATAAACAGTCTTGAAAGTCAATCAAAAAGTTGTTTGGAAGTCGCTGATTCCGAATCTAACATCGAAAAACGTCACCGATGCTCCGGCGGTCACAAGGGCATTGGGGCCTGTGCTGGGCCAAAGTTTTAAGGGGAGAAAACGACTTGGAAATCGTTTCCCGGGAGTTTTTGAACGATGCTAGTTGGGGGCAAGTTTAAATAAAAAAACTTAAAAAAGAGATTTTTTCGGGCTTTTGTTTTTAAATTTGTAAATAAAATTGGTTGCGTTAAAAAAATTGGTTTCATTGAAAGATGAAACTGTCTTCTTTTAAATGTCACCTTTAAAATGGCAATTTATAAACTATTTTAAATTTTTGACACATTAATGGTGGCAAAAAATAGCCTTTTAAAAATAATTCTATATGCTAAAGCTCGACTTCGTATCTCATCCCTCTCAACCATTATTCTTGGCCCAGAAATTCAAATAGTAGTTCTGTTCACAAATCTGGAGCATTCTAGAGTGTGAGAAAATTTAGGGGTTTTTTCGTTTTTCACCCTCCAACCTTTTACAAGAAAACCAACAATATTCTATTAAAATTATTCTTCGGGCCACCCGGGACATCAACGACGTTTTTTCCTCGTGAGTCCCCAACGAGCATCGATCATATTTTCTGATGTTAGATTTGAAATCAGCGATCTTAAAACCCTCCGGGAACCGATTTCCAAGTCGTTTTCTCGACTTAAAAATGTGTCCCCTGGGCCCTTTGGGGCCGCCCGTGGCATATTTTCTGAAAATGATGCACTTTTGGATTCATTTTATGCAGCCCCGATGGAATAATGTCCGTCAATCATAATGTAGACTTTTTCCTGATCCATTTCTGAACACAATACAGAAAACCTCATGTCAATCCTAGCTGTATCTCAAAATTCAGTTATTTTTTCCTAATTTCCCCGGTTTATATGGTTTCTAAAATTCCCCAAAGGGAGAATAACCCCCCTCCTAATAATTAGCTCTGAGGGCCAATTTTGGGTACCTCGTTTCTTGTATCAATAACAGAAGTCTTAAGTGGTCAAAAATGAACTCTTAAACATTTTATTTGTATAGTGCAAGTTTCTTCCTGAAAAAGACATTGTTTAGGTATATGCTTTACATCGGATGTTAGTGATTTATAAGTAGAGAAAGCGCCGCCAGATAGTACGAGTAGGCGAATGACGTCACAGCCGCGCCAGGTATAGTAATGAAGACGTCAGGCGGGAAACGCGGAGGCGTGTAAGTGGGGACATGAGCTTTGTGTGTAACAGACATTGTTTAGAGGCGGGCTTGTAGTGTCTATATTTCCCATATTAAAACTTGAGGTATCGTTAAAATTTGAAGAGCTAAAATTTAGTACACACTTATTATACAGGGAGTCTCAAAAGTCTGTGGACGGCGTTATATTTCCGTGACCATTGCAGATTACGTAACAAAACTTGGTACATAATTTGTTTCACCTTAGGGAGTCGGATTGTACATCAAATTAAAAGCCTATCCTACGAGAACACAATGCTGCAAATCAGACATCAAAAGGTTCAGCCTACACAAAATGACGGCAGTTTAAAGTTACAATATTTGGTTTTTTGAAAATGACTTAATTTTATTTATTGGCATAAGATTTAAAAGCCAAACTCCGACAATCCACACTAGCAGTAGGACCAGTTTTTGTGGATAGTGAGTGACTTATCACCTTCAGTGGGAACGGTCTACGAGGAAAATGAGGAACAATTTTTATTTCAAATTATAAACTTTTACTAAATGTTAAAAAAATAATAATTACCAATAAACTTTCATAAAAGCTTACCTTTTTTACATAATAAATACGCAAACTGTTTGCCTTCTGCAGTTTGGCAGTGAGTTAGGCGCGTGTAGTAGTCATTCATAACGCTCTGTAGCATCTCAGCAGGTACAGATAGCGCCAATTAGGATGGAGCGCGAAGAGGGGGGTGTGCAAGTCTCCTACGCCGGCTCCCATCACATTTCCCCTCTCGCGGCGGAGTACAGTCAGAGCCGCCTGCCCTACCTAATTCATGCCTGCTATGTAGTCGTATTGATTGCATATCAACACTTTTTGGTGGTGACTGTACTGAAGACTCACAGTCGAGTAGGAGAGGGTAAGACGTTACAGCGCATGCTCAAGTGACGCTTCACGCTGCTTGGCACTATCTGTATTTCTTATAACTTGTAAATCCGTACATACAAGCGGCTTTGTCCTGACTTACTGACACAGAATCAACGTGGAGCAAACACTGCTTTAGATACAAATACGATAATTTAAAGGTATATTCTTTTAAGGTCATAGACGCACAAAAAGAAAGTATTTTGAAATTTTTAATTTTAAAGCGTAAAAATAAAGACAGTTCGGGGGTTTACACTACCAGCCCTCTATCAAATCCAAACAGCTGTTTGGATCAAAAGCATAGCAACACTTGTTTGTTTACATACCATTACCATAGCAACCAACTTGGACAATTTAGAATCAGTTTATTATTCTTCTCAATCAACAGCTTTGTTTAACAAACTGAAATCAACGACTAATGCTTACTGTAACCAACTCGACTCGCACGACTAGAACATGATATCGGCTCCCTTGGAGTGTCGATCAAAGCGGATGAACGAAATTACGGTCTGCAAAAAAATTATATCAAAATCGGCACAGTCGTTTTTTAAAGCGTATATTTTATCCGCGATTGCGCACTATGAAGGGCACGAACTAACCGCGAAGCAGCTGAGTTTGTCCTTTTTGCGGTCTATTAGTATAGAAAGAGCCGAATTTACCATTCCGTTGAATTATTGGCAGAAACCTTCGCACACGCACGCCAAGACCTCTCGTACATCTATTTCAGGTGTAGTATATTCATTCGACCACGCAGCTGAACCGCTGACATGAGTCGAGCGAATTTCCAAAATTAAGTTTATATGTTTGATTTAAATTTTTTGGGAAATTCAATGTTAAAACTGCTTTTAATACAAACAACACCATAAAGAGAAGTTAAGCAAGTCTACAGAAGAAAGGGAAACATACGACAAAAATGGAGTATATGAAATAAAGTGCAAATGTAACGCAACATATATAGTCCAAACAGGACGAAAACTAAAAACAAGATTTAAGGAACATATTAGATCTTATAAATATGAAATAAACGGTATCAGGAAACTGACACATACTTTCTCCCTCATTATAGAAACTTAATAAAAAAATACTATTACCAACTTATTGTGATTTTTTTATTTTTAACAGTCATTTTCCCATAAAAATCCATAAAATAATGGAAAAATCAACTTTTCTAAAAAACGGCTCGAACGATTTTGATTAAAATTTTACAGTTTATAGCACTTTAGGTCCCTAATAAACTGTAAAATTTTAATCAAAATCGTTAGAGCCGTTTTTGAGAAAAGTTAATTTTTCCGATATTTTATGGGTTTTTATGGGAAAATTACCCTTAAAAATAAAAAATTCACAAAAATGAAAAAAACGCCTGGAGATACCGTGAATTAGTACCTCCATACCAAATTTCATCAAAATCGGACGACTGGTTTAGGCTCTAGGTCTGATAACATCCACACAGACACACAGACACACAGACACACATACAGACACACACACAGACATCACTCCGAAAACCACTTTTTTAGGTTCAGGGGGACCCAAAACGGATATTTCCACCAAAAACTCAAACTTGAAAATTTTGACGAATACAATACTTTCTCCATATACTATGGTATAGGGGGAGAAAGTAAAAAGAGATTCAAATTACGCAACACACTTATTAAATGAGGATCATTTAACATATGAAATGAAAGAATCAATGAAGCTCTTACACTAAAGTAACAAAGGAAGACGGTTAAATATAATGGAAAACATGGAAATTTTCAAACTAAAAATGAACGGAGAAAATATTATTAATGAACAAATTAACAGTCAATCAGAAATAACTTTCCAAAATCTAAAATTGTTGAAAATAGGCCTATATATAAAAAAAATTAAAAATAACAATAATAAATAAAATAAAAGAGTAGGTATATATTACATAACGTGTTACATAACGTGTTGCATAACATATTACATAACAGGTTACATAAAAAGCAATACCGGTAGTAGGAGGAGTGGCGTGGCTAACTATATCTAGACGATTCCATAACGGATGAATCCAGTACTGAAATATTTCTCGATAATGGAGGAACTCCGAAACGCGTCGACAAACTTAAGTGAAAGTATTACGTTAGGATTGGCAGAAAATTGTACTCAAACTTATAAGTTTATATGTTTTGGGTTTTCAACCAATTTGGGAAATTGGCCTACTCACGAAGGCGCTGAATAGCTGCCTGCGTGTACGTCCAGATCCGCTTCACGCGTTGCAGTGGAAAAACTCGCTTTGCGACCTCGCCTTGTGGACTGCTTCCCGAGTACGCATCCTGGCCGTCGGTTTCGGAAGTTGCACCAAGGTAAAATCCCTCACGTGGTACTTACCTTACCACCTTTGAGGTATTTCGCGTTTTGATCGATTTCGGAAGAGACGGGCTACAAGGTCGTGTAAAAAGACAAACCGTACAGAATAATCTCCTGTATTTATTGTTTAGATAAAACACCGAAAACGTTTCTTACTTCGGCTAGCAGTAAAATGCCGGAAGTATGAAATCTTGCGAACATTCTAAAAAATTTACCCCCACTTTTTATGACTTTTCTCGACGTTTTCGAGGTCTCTGAACACGATAAAGCAATACGAAATTTGGTGTTCGTGTGTCTGTCTGTCTGCTGACACGATATGTACACTCACAGAAGTTGTAGACAATTTCTGGTGGTGCCAAAATCTTCGTAATTTTATTGCGGAGAGTTGTAAAGCTTTTCTAGCGTGACGGGCATGTCAAAAACGTCACATCTTGTAGTATTAAAAAAAAAAAATTGGAAAACGGTTGATCCTAAAGGCCATCCATGTAAATTCCCTCTAAGTTTAATTACAACAAACACTATTTTTGGAAATTTTGAACTGCCATAACTTTTGAATGAATCAACCTATTTTTATGCGATTTGCGGCAATCGATGCAGTTTTTAAGTCCATTGAAAGAATCAACAGCAAAAATTTTTCAGATGAAAAGTTTCGGAGAAATTGAGAAAAAACACTTTTTTTAATTTTCTTTCGTTCACGATATCTCGCGAATTAATCAACCGATTTTTATGCGATTTGCGGCAATCGATGCAGTTTTTCGATTCTATTGAAAGAATCGACAACAAAAAATTTTCTGATGAAAAATTTCGAAGAAATTGAGAAAAAACCCTTTTTTTGATTTTCTTTCGTTCACGATATCTCACGAACGAATTAACCGATTTTGACCGGACTGGTAGCGATCGACGTCGCTTTTCTAGGTTACAAGCTGATTAGATTTTGGAATTGATCGTTAAAGCCGTCTAAAAGTTATTCCAAAAAAACCTGATTTGAAATTTTTTTATTTCTTAGTTTTTTCGAAATTTCTCAGAACCTACTGGTCCGAATTAGTTGAAATTTTCAGGAAATCTAAGTTTGATAGAACTCTTTAGAACGCCGTTTGGTAGGATCCAATCGATTAAGCCGTTCAAAAGTTATAAGCGGGTCACATACTTACATACACACACACACACACACACACACACACATACATACAGACAGGGTGACACCCTCTCGGGAGTGGTTAGGGAAGATTCCTAGGACCTCAAAACGTCGAGATCTGATGAAGACTCGATTTTCGAAAAACGGGGTGAAACCAATAACTTCCCGATTTTAGTAGCGGGAAGTTAAAAACACGAACCGATGTCTCGAAAAATTTTTCCATCTTTTCATCTTGTTTTAGTATGAAATTATGATGGTTGTTCTAACTACTTAGACATCCATCGTGTGCATCAAATTTGGACCAAATCGGACGTAAAATGCGGCCGTTAGAGTAAGAATCTGTAAATACATATAAGTAAAATTTGTAATGTCTCCACAAGACGTGGTTTGGGACCATGATCGGTGCACATTGACCATTCCCGACCTTATGTCTCACTGCAACAGCTCATCTTTTCTATAGAAATCTATACTTATAAAAGCCAAATACCATTGACTCATTGACTCATCACAGTATCTCCAAAACCACGAGGCCTACAAACAGGAAATTAGGCACTAATACTCTTTATAGGCTCTAGACGCGCACTAAGAAAGGGTTTCCGAAAATTCGAAATTTTAGGGGGGGTTTTGGGGGGTCAAAGTTACTAAATCACGATTTCTCAAAACCTACCGAACGAATTGAAATGAAATTGGGTAAGTAGCTTCCTCTAGGGCCATAGATGCTCGCTAAGAAAGGTTTAAAAAAATTCGAAATTTTAGGGGAGGTTTGGGGGGGGGGTCAAAGTTACTAAAAATCCCCATAAGAAATACATAGTGTAATATATTTATTGATATAATATATTTTTTGTTAATATACATTTAACTTTGATTTGTCTATCCGTGCAAAGCCGGATCGGGCCAGCTAGTTCGCTAATAAGAGTGTTCCTATGATATTTCGCATTATCAGGTTTATGCTATGTGTTTAACCCGAACTCCCATGTCCAATCCTACAAAACCTAATTTCCACTTCACTCTCTCTAATCAGTGATTGTGGCGATGATTAATGTGGTACTAAACTAACCCCCCTCCCCCCGAGGGGGGGGCAAAGGGGGGCATCAATCAAAGTGAGAGTAATTACCGAGGTTTAATAACGCCGGACTTGTGTGTGACGAATTTTAATAAAATTCCACTTGTCATTCTATCTTGGCCAAAACACAGACATTCTAATTCCGTATAGAGAGTTCGGTGGAAGATTAACTTTGGCGGTGAACATTGTTTCAAGATTTTCAAGACAGGGCTGCTTAGTTTTGAAGTGGCCTGTATGCGTTTTTGAAGTGAAAAAAAGATGTCTAAAAAATTTTAATAATTTTGCTGGCGGTGAATCGGATTTTAAACCACGCTATATTCCGTCATGCATTTTCCGTCGCATTCTATTATATACAGGGTGTCTTGCAACCATATGAACATATATTTTATAATTCATTAATTTATTTTTAAAGATTTGCTTTTCCTAGATATTTTAATTTAATTTTTTGTTTTGTATTGGCCTATTTTACACAAATATCTTCAGAAATAAATGCTCTACAAGATATAATACGTTTGAGAGTGTATACCCATTTCACAAAGTTAATGTACTAAAACCCTACAGAAAACATTTTTTTTTAGACCGAATTTTGCGTTTTGGGTCAAATATTGTAACAATTACTGCAGTTACAGCACTGGGACCTATTCTATTAAATTTATATGCTCATTTTACGTAAATTAAATAAAGTTTTACACCTTAATTAACGCCCTACATATTTCAATAGAGATTCGTTTCTGTGAGTAATCTGAAACACGGGTGAAATCTTTCACCAGCTGTAACTCTCAAACAAAGCATTTCCAGACCTATGAATATTTGAACTTTTTTCATCATTTTTACCAGTAGAATCAGCTCAGAAAGTGCTCGGAACATTATGCAAGTAAGTTATTATTTTAGCTCAAAATAACTTTAAAATATTTTGTTTTTAGAGTAATTCTGGGTTTTGTTGACAACTACCAAGAAATACATTTTTCTTTTTTTTTGTCAATATCTCTGTTGTCCTTTGAGCTACATATAAAATAAAAAACCATTGAGTTTGTCATTAAAAAAGTAAACTTTTTCGTCTCTTGTAATTTTTTTGTTAATTTAGCGTTTTTGAGATATTTGACATTAAAAATTCTAAACGGTCGCCATTTTGAAAATAATTAAAATAATTTTGTAATTTTTCGTACAGTGATAAAAAGTTACGCAACAAATATGTGTACAAAGTTTGAGCTCAATATCTTTTCTACTTCCAAAAATATTAAGTATTTTGTAAAAAAACACATACAGACAGACGGACCGAAAACGGAATGAGATAGGACACATGTTATATTACATTTTTTGTTTCTTTTGACATGCTGAATAACGTGATAAAATTTGTTCATATGGTTGCAAGACACCCTGTATAGTACACATGTGTATATAACGAGTTTATAGTTTACTTGGTATACCTCTGAAATGGACATTGTGCTTCCTCATTTTGTAAATTGTCTTAAAACAGTTTACTTGGTAATACCTCTGAAATGGACATTATGCTTTCTCATTTCGTATGTTGTTTTAAAACGTTTACACTTTACTCGTGTGGTCTTTAGCACACAGTTTACATTTTTTATAATGTATCGACGACCACAGTAGAACCGAAACACTGATGATGGAGTAAAAACACCGAAACGCGTCAGTGGTTTGGGAAAGAAGTCACGTGACGGAAACTGGGAGGTTAGTTAGGGAACAGAGTACTTTTTATAGTTACGTAGAAATATTTCGCCGCTCATACAGGCAGACGGACGAGGGTTTCCTACTAAACAGACGGTGACCCTCGCAAGCCCATCGACAAATCACCGCCAAGGTGATTCCGCGCCGATTTATAGGGACGAAATGGCCTCGTTTTCTTAACCTTAAAAAAGTACTCGAATAAGGGAAGCAATAAAACAGCCCATAGATAAGTAAAGAAGATAGACCGAGGGTAAATAATAGGGGTAGCTGCCCTCGCGTTATACCCGGACGACATATTGCCGACGGTGGATTATTATAATGTATAATTATAAGATAATGAAGAAATGTTGATTAAGTTATTAAATACCCTATAGATCAATCTCTACTCGAGGGTAGATTAGTCCGTTGATTAAAAAATAGTCCGTAAAATATATATTTAAAAGAATTTGCTTAAGCCATGCGTTTTTCACTGGGAGAAAATGAATTTCGTTCGCGTTAAATTGTCGGCCTTTTCGAGAAACAAGCTCAAATTTTCCCTCCCACGTATTTTGGGTATAGTCCAAAATTAAAATACATTCAAGAAACATGTGTTTTGGTTCATCAATTTAAATTAAGAGACGATCGGTTCCGTCCGGCGTAGTTCAGATATTATCGTCAAGCGCTGAAATTTTAGGTTAGGCCTAGAAAGTAACTTTTAAGTCTTACTATTTCATTGTATAGTAGGGCCTAACCTAAAATATTGTATGTATGTTGCCTTTAAGACAAGTAAAATAAATAAATTAAACATACACACAATAATTTAAGTTAGGCCTAGACGGGTGAACCAACATTTTATGTTTATTGAATGTATTTACAATGAACGGACATTTAACTGTGTTTGCCATCTTAGCTTTGATGTTACAATTAATTCTACACCTTTATTATAATAACATTAAACGTATGGAAACAGTAAATACTTGTATAAAAAGCAATCTAATAATAAACAGCAATTGAAAGGTTAAAATTATGTGTGTATTTTGCCGTTAAGGCTGGTAAAACAATTGAAGAAAAGGCGTCATGAACTTCATTCCTGATGGGGGTCCCACGACCACACGCATTTACTTTTTTTAAATTACGTAATTAATAAGCAAATGCTTATTCTAGTTTATACTTAAAGTGAGTAAAACGTGAAATTAATATATTTTACTTTGATAAATTCAAAACTAAAATATGATATACCAATATGAGGTGAAGCATGCTATACAGAGTGTTCCAGGAGGAACGGATAATACTTCAGGAACTGATTGTCCAGCTAAAAATAAGAAAAATTGTTCATACGGAATAAGTCCGGAAAAGCTTCTTTTTCCAGATATCAGCCAATTTGTTTTTATTTTATTTTTTTTTACAAAATACTTTATATCTAGAGAAATTTTTGACCGATTGAGTTCACCCTTGGCGTGAAATTTAACCTAACAATGATTTATCTTAAGAAAAATAAGTGATTGTATCCAATCATGCGTTTAAAAATTACCAGAAACCGTACATTTCTACTAATATATGTCGTACACGCAGGCAGCTATTTTAGTCCGATTTGATCCAAATTTGGTACTAGCGTTGGCTTTCTAAGTCGCTCGGCTTTCAAAGTTAACCAAAAAATCAACAACTGGAACCACGTTTCTTGGCTGAAAGTAAAATTGTTTTGATATTTTTCGTACTAGGATGAAACATTTTTGGGTTTTATCTAAACAAATAGAGGAGATCGTTCTGCACATTTTGCACATTTTGTTTTTTACACGATCTTATACATCGTCTGGTTGCCCCAAAATCGATCAAGACGTCAAATACCAAGGTCTAGAGTCTGGGCAGGCGGCTCAGGAGAAAAAAATTCTCCTAATATACGATTCTGGCTGGCCGGATCCGGCTTTGCACGAAGAGACAAATCAAAGTTAAATAAGGGGATTTTTAGTAACTTTGACTCCCCCCAAACCCCCCTAAAATTTCGAATTTTTTAAAAACCTTTCATAGCGAGCACCTAGGGCCCCAGATTAAGCTACATACCAAATTTCCATCCAATACGTTCGGTGGATTTTTGTAGTAAATCTAAACCCCCCAAAACCCCCTGAAATTTCGAATTTTTTTTGAAAACCTTTCTTAGCGAGCACCTAGGGCCCCATAGGAAGCTACATACCAAATTTCA
>JAGFPH010003780.1:107648-120002 GCA_018207615.1 Philaenus spumarius
GGCGTGATGCAAGATCTCGCGAGAAATCTGGCGTGACGCGAGATTTCGAAAACATAGCCAAGTCGAAAGTGCCCAACGGGCCGATAGAAGTTATCACTTCAAAAATTCGATAATGCAGGTATGTATTTTGCAGCAGGGAAAATCACTAAAAGGGGGAAATCTCATTCATATATGAAGCGTTGGCTCATTCTAAATTGGCTGAATTTTAATATATCGAATTGAAACTTGACATAGGAGTTAAAATATACATTTTAAACATTTATACTGAGTCTCAGCTTGTTATCTTGAAAATTACCCTATCTAGAGCCACTTGACTTATCAATGGGTTTCTCGATTTTAGGAGTACCGGAACCACCAACTCATTTTAAATAGCTCCAGTTTAGAAAATTTTCAAAATATCAACCTGAAAGTTTTTTTACAAGTTAAATATATAGATTCAAACAAGATCAAGGAGTATAAACCTTTTTTATTATTTACTTTTCAAAGCACAAGTAACTTAAAAAAGTATAATTTTAGACCTTTTTAAATTTTTCATCAAAACGCTTGATTTAATCGGCTGCAGATTAGTCAATTTTTTAAATATAGTTTTAAAATAAGTATAGCAAAAAACAATTGTGTTTGTAACTTCTGTACCAATTTTTAAATTGATATGTTCAAAAATGTAGAAAATGGAGTCGTTGAATCCAAAGGTGTTGTAGTTAAAACGAGATAGGTAAAACAGAAGACTATTTCAAGCGCCTTTTTTTTAAAACAACATGAAAAAATCGTTCATACTTACTAAGAATATTTATACTGGTGTATTCAACTTGTAAAACAAATTTCATGTTGATATTCCAAAAATTGACGAAACTGGAATAGATTGAAATTTGTTCGTGAGTCCGGTGCTCCTAAAATCGAGGAACTCATTGATAAGTCAAGTGGCTCTAGATCGGGTAATTTTCAAGATAACAAGCTGAGACTCAGTATAAATGTTTAAAATGTATATTTTAACTCCTATGTCAAGTTTCAATTCGATATATTATAATTCAGCCAATTTAGAATGAGCCAACGCTTCATATATGAATGAGATTTCCCCCTTTTACTGATTTCCCCTGCTGCTAAATACATACCTGCATTATCGAATTTTTTTCAGACAAACCATTGGTCGGACGAAATAAATACATATGACCTTTTTTATTTATAAATACTTCCCCTACACGGTGATATTTTTTATTTTTCTCTATTTTCATCCCAGCTCGAAATATTAAGAATAATCGAAAAAGAAAATGTTAATCGATTTTTTTTCGACTTTGGGAAATCGATAGACTGGTAAACTTTTTTTATGTTAATCTACATACTTTAATGTACCTATAAAAAAAATCAGCCGTATTGTAAATTACTGGAACTTTTGGTCTAAAATTACCCCTACCGACTGGCCTATTAGGTTATATTAACAAACTGAAATCAACCAATAATGCTTGCTGTAATAACCAACTCGACTCGCACGAATAAAACATGACATCGGTTCCCTTGGAGTGTCGATCAAAGCGGATAAACGAAATTACGATCTGCAAAAAATTATATCAAAATCGTCACAGCCGTTTTTTAAAGCGTATGTTTTATCTGCGATTGCGCACTAGAAGGGCACGAACTAACCGCGAAGCAGCTGAGATTGTCCATTTTGCGGACTATTAGACGCTCTGTATAGAAAGAGCCGAATTTACCATTCCGTTAAATTATTGGCAGAAACCTTCGCACGCACGCCAAGACCTCTCGTACATCTATTTCAGGTGTAGTATATTCGTTCGACCAAGCAGCTGAACCGCTGACTTGAGTCGAGCGAATTTCCAAAATTAAGTTTATATGTTTTGGGTTTTCAACCAATTTGGGAAATTGGCCTACTCACGAAGGCGCTGAATAGCTACCTACGTGTACGTCCAGATCCGGCTCAGTTGCTTTGTCGCGCTTGCAGTGGATAAACTCGCTTTGCGACCTCGCCTTGTGACTGCTTCCCGAGTAGGCCTATACCAAGGTAAAACCTTACCACTTTTGAGGTATTTCGCGTTTTGATCGATTTCGGAAGAGACGGGCTACAAGGTCGTGTAAAAAAATACAAAACGTGCAGAATAATCTCCTGTATTTATTGTTTAGATAAAACACCGAAAACGTCTCATTACTTCGGCTAGCACTAAAATGCCGGAAGTATGAAATCTTGTGGACATTCTAAAAAATTTACCCCCACTCTTTAGAGAATTTCCATAGGAAATATGAGCTATTGCAGTGGCCCTTATGGTAAGACCCAAGGTCGGGAGTAGCAAATGAGCACCGATCATGGTCCCCAGAACACGTTTTGGGGTGTCATTAAAAATCAATATGTGTTCGCACTCTAGCGGCCGCATTTTAAGTCCGATTTGGTCAAAATTTGGTACACATGTTGGTTGTCTATGTAGCTCGGACGAGTTCGTTAGCCAAAAAAATTCAACAACCGGAAGTACGGTTTTTGACCGGAAGTAACTATTTTTTGAAATGTTTACTACGAGAATGAAATGTTTTTAAAGTTTTTTCTAAAAATAAAAATGTAGCATGTTATTCTGTACATTTTGTTTTTTTACGCGACCTTATAGCTCGCTTGGTTCCCCCAAAATCGATCAAAACGTAGAATACCATAACAGTACCCGGTTCGAAGCCAAGTGCAAACTCGCGAATCCACTAGGCGCAAACAAATTCTACTAATATATTGCGTACACACTGACAGCTGTTCAACGCCTTCGTGAGTAGACCTATTTCTCAAACTGTTGGTTGAAACCCTAAAACATAGGCCTATAAACTTAATTTTGGAAATTTGCTCAACTCACGTCAGCGGTTCAGCTGCGTGTCGAATTATTATGACTTTTCTCGATGTTTTCAAGGTCTCTGAACACATACAAAATTTGGTGTCCGTGTGTCTATCTGTCTGCTGACACGATATGTGCACTCACAGAAGTTGTAGACAATTTCTGGTGGTGCCAAAATCTTCGTAATTTTATTGCGGAGAGTTGAAAAGCTTTTCTAGCGTGACAGGAACGTGACGGGCATGTCAAAAACGTCACATCTTGAAGTATTTAAAAAACCACTAACCGATGTCTCGAAAAAGTGTTCCATCTTTTCATCTTGTTTTAGTATGGAATTATGATGGTTGTTCTAACTACTTAGACATCCAACGTGTGTATCAAATTTGCGGCCGTTAGAGTAAGAATCTATAAATACATATAAGTAAAATTTGTAATGTCTCCACAAGACGAGTTTTGGGACCATGATCGGTGCACATTGACCATTCCCGACCTTATGTCTCACTGCAACAGCTCATCTTTTCTATAGAAATCTATACTTATAAAAGCCAAATACCATTGACTCATTGACTCATCACAGTATCTCCAAAACCACGAGGCCTACAAACAGGAAATTAGGCACTAATACTCTTTATAGGCTCTAGACGCGCACTAAGAAAGGGTTTCCGAAAATTCGAAATTTTAGGGGGGGTTTTGGGGGGTCAAAGTTACTAAATCACGATTTCTCAAAACCTACCGAACGAATTGAAATGAAATTGGGTAAGTAGCTTCCTCTAGGGCCATAGATGCTCGCTAAGAAAGGTTTAAAAAAATTCGAAATTTTAGGGGAGGTTTGGGGGGGGGGTCAAAGTTACTAAAAATCCCCATAAGAAATACATAGTGTAATATATTTATTGATATAATATATTTTTTGTTAATATACATTTAACTTTGATTTGTCTATCCGTGCAAAGCCGGGTCGGGCCAGCTAGTTCGCTAATAAGAGTGTTCCTACGATATTTCGCATTATCAGGTTTATGCTATGTGTTCAACCCAAACTCCCATGTCTAATCCTACAAAACCTAATTTCCACTTCACTCTCTCTAATCAGTGATTGTGGCGATGATTAATGTAGTACTAAACTAACCCCCCTCCCCCCGAGGGGGGCAAAGGGGGGCATCAATCAAAGTGAGAGTAATTACCAAGGTTTAATAACGCCGGACTTGTGTGTGACGAATTTTAATAAAATTCCACTTGTCATTCTATCTTGGCCAAAACACAGACATTCTAATTCCGTATAGAGAGTTCGGTGGAAGATTGACTTTGGTGGTGAACATTGTTTCAAGATTTTCAAGACAGGGCTGCTTAGTTTAGAAGTGGCCTGTATGCGTTTTTGAAGTGAAAAAAGTGTCTAAAAAATTTTAATAATTTTGCTGGCGGTGAATTGGATTTTAAATCACGCTATATTCCGTCATGCATTTTCCGTCGCATTCTATTATACAGGGTGATTTTTAAGTATGGAAACGGCTTTATATTGCGCAACTGGGATGTTCTTGGCGGTAGAAACTTATGCTAACCTGTACAGTTTTAAAAATCCTACTTTTTGGTGGTTTTGAAATTTTTGTCCGCCATCTTGGTTCCGCCATATTGGATTTAACTTTATTATTTTAAATGAGATGATGGTCATATGACACATCATCTCAATGTGAAATTTCAAAATAAAAACAATGGCGCAAACCGTTTTTTGATAGATGCCTTCGTTGTAGAGTTATTAGCATTCAAAGTTGCAGTTTTCTGAAAATTGTGTTCACAATAAAATTAGGTAGAACGCACTGCACTATCCATTTTTACATTTTTTATTCATGAAGTATCTAAAAAACTAAATTTAAATGGTGGTTAGATATGATAATAATAAGTATAACAATAAATGGACATAGCAACAACTAAAAATAAGTGGCTATTTCATGAACTATACATCAGCTGTAGGTGCTAAATTCAGCTAATAGGTATCTAAAAGATCAGCTGCGACAATTTGTTAAAAATTTATTTCATATTCTGTTTGCAAGATCAGCTGTTAATTTACAACAATTAACTTTCTTTCATGTACTAACAGTACAATTTATACTACTACTTGATTTGATATTGCTAGTCAAAATAAAGTTTTAGGCCAAGTTGTTCATTATTTAAAGCATTTTTATTAGTGCCTTCTGTTTATTCCGTTCATTAAATTACAAAAATTCAAATTGGAATGCCTCCTTTAAGTGAAACTGAAAGAATAACGCTGCTGATGATGCATGGGTATGGTGATAGAGTACGGCCTTTACAAGAGGTATGTGATTTATTTAATAATACATTTCTAAACCGAGAACCGATTTCTGAATCCACTATGAGCAAGACAGTACGACGATTTGAAGAAACCGGTACTGTAAATAATCGACCTCGCATCGGTAGGCCACGAACTAATACAACTGATGCAAATTCTTTAGATGTATTGCAGTATTTTGTTGACGACCCGCTTTCATCAATTAGACAAGTCGTTGACCAACATGTCATAAGGTATTCTTCAATCCAAAAAATTCTCAAGACAAATAAATTTCACCCTTATAAGCTACACTTGGTGCAAGAACTTTCGGAAGACGATTTTGACCGCAGAGTAGAGTACTGTGATACAGTAATGCAAAAATTAGACATTGACAATAATTTTTCTAATTTAATAGTATTTTCTGATGAGGCAACGTTCCTGTTAAATGGTGAAGTGAATAAGCAAAACTGTAGATATTGGAGCACAAATAATCCCAGATGGATGATGGAAGCTCATACGCAACATCCACAGAAAGTAAATGTTTTTGCGGGAATCGTTGATCATTGTATTGTAGGACCTTTTATTTTAGATGGAAATTTAACAGGAGAAACTTACTGCGACTTGTTAGTGAGTAGGATTATACCAAATATCCGGGAAACTCTTGGACAAGATTTGGATAACTTATGGTTTCAACAAGACGGGGCACCACCTCACTATTATCTAAGGGCGCGGCAAATTTTAAATGAACATTTTCCAAATCGCTGGATAAGTCGTAGAGGAGAAATAGAATGGCCTGCGAGGTCACCAGACCTCTCTCCTCTTGATTACTATTTTTGGGGGTACCTTAAACAAAAAGTTTACCAGACAAAGCCTGCAGATATTAACGAATTGAAGAGAAGAATAATTGATGAATCTGCTCGTGTACCACCAGACATGATACAAAAAGTTACAAACGAATATTATTCCAGGTTAGCACACTGCCAAGCTGTAGAAGGGAAGCATTTTGAACATTTACTTTAGAAAGGTATTCTGTCAAATTAGTTAAATATTTTATTTAAATTTAGTTTTTTAGATACTTCATGAATAAAAAATGTAAAAATGGATACTTCATGAATAAAAAATGTAAAAATGGATAGTGCAGTGCGTTCTACCTAATTTTATTGTGAACACAATTTTCCCAAAACTGCAACTTTGAATGCTAATAACTCTACAACGAAGGCATCTATCAAAAATCGGTTTGCGCCATTGTTTTTCTTTTGAAATTTCACATTGAGGTGATGTGTCATATGACCATCATCTCATTTAAAATAATAAAGTTAAATCCAATATGGCGGAACCAAGATGGCGGACAAAAATTTCAAAACCACCAAAAAGTAGGATTTTTAAAACTGTACAGGTTAGCATAAGTTTCTACCGCCAAGAACGTCCCAGTTGCGCAATATAAAGCCGTTTCCATACTTAAAAATCACCCTGTATAGGCCTACAGGGTATCGTGCAACCATATGAACATATATTTTATAATTCATTAATTTATTTTTAAAGATTTGCTTTTCGTAGATATTTTAATTTAATTTTTTGTTTTGTATTTTCCTATTTTACACAACTATCTTCAGAAATAAATGTTCTACAAGATATAATACGTTTGAGAGTTTATACCCATTTCACAAAGTTAATGTACTAAAACCTTACAGAAAACATTTTTTTTTAGACCGAATTTTGCGTTTTGGTCAAATATTGTAACAATTACTGCAGTTACAGCACTGGGACCTATTCTATTAAATTTATATGCTCATTTTACGTAAATACAATACAATTTTACACCTTAATTAACGCTCTACATATTTCAATAGGGATTCGTTTCTGTGAGTAATCTGAAACACGGGTGAAATCTTTCACCAGCTGTAACTCTCAAACGATTTCCAGACCTATGAATATATGAACTTTTTTCATCATTTTTACCAGTAGAATCAGTTCATAAAGTACTCGGAACGTTATATAAATAACTTATTATTTTCAACTTTAACTTATTATTTCAAAATAACTTTAAAGTATTTTGTTTCTAGAGTAATTCTGGGTGTTGTTGACAACGACCAAGAAATACATTTTTCCTTTTTTCCCCAATATTTCTGTTGTCCTTTGAGCTACAGATAAAATAAAAAACCATTGAGTTTGTCATTAAAAAAGTAAACTTTTTTTGTCTCTTGTAATTGTTTTGTAAAGTTAGCGGTTTTTGAGATATTTGACATTAAAAATTCTAAACGATCGCCATTTTGAAAATAATTAAAATAATGTTCTAATTTTTCGTACAGTGATAAAAGGTTACACAACAAATATTTGTACAAAGTTAGAGCTCAATATCTTTTCTACTTCCAAAAATATTAGGTATTTTGTAAAAAACACATAGGCCTACAGACAGACGGACCGAAAACGGAATGAGATAGGACTCATGTTATATTACATTTTTTGTTTCTTTTGACATGCTGAATAACGTGATAAAGTTTGTTCATATGGTTGCAAGACACCCTGTATAGTACACATGTGTATATAATGAGTTTATAGTTTACTTGGTAATGCCTCTGAAATGGACATTGTGCTTCCTCATTTCGTAAGTTGTTTTAAAACAGTCTACTTGGTAATACCTCTGAAATGGACATTGTGCTTCCTCATTTCGTAAATTATGTTAAAACAGTTTACTTGGTAATACCTCTGAAATGGACATTGTGCTTTCTCATTTCGTAAATTGTGTTAAAACAGTTTACTTGGTAATACCTCTGAAATGGACATTGTGCTTCCTCATTTCGTAAATTGTGTTAAAACAGTTTACTTGATAATACCTCTGAAATGGACATTGTGCTTCCTCATTTCGTAAATTGTGTTAAAACAGTTTACTTGGTAATACCTCTGAAATAGACATTGTGCTTTCTCATTTCGTAAATTGTGTTAAAACAGTTTACTTGGTAATATCTCTGAAATGGACATTGTGCTTCCTCATTTCGTAAATTGTGTTAAAACAGTTTACTTGGTAATACCTCTGAAATGGACATTGTGCTTTCTCATTTCGTAAGTTGTGTTAAAACGTTTACACTTTACTCGTGTGGTCTTAAGCCCACAATTTACATTTTTTAATATTTTATAATGTATCGACGACCACAGAACCGAAACACTGATGATGGAGTAAAAACACCGAAACGCGTCAGTGGTTTGGGAAAGAAGTCACGTGACGGAAACTGGAAGGTTAGTTAGGGAACAGAGTACTTAATAGTTACGTAGAAATATTTCGCCGCTCATACAGGCAGACGGACGAGGGTTTCCAACTAAACAGACGGTGACCCTCACAAGCCCGTCGACAAATCACCGCCAAGGTGATTCCGCGCCGATTTATAGGGACGAAATGGCCTCGTTTTCTTAACCTTAAAAAAGTACTCGAATAAGGGAAGCAATAAAACAGCCCATAGATAAGTAAAGAAGATAGACCGAGGGTAAATAATAGGGGTAGCTGCCCTCGCGTTATACCCGGACGACATATTGCCGACGGTGGATTATTATAATGTATAATTATAAGATAATGAAGAAATGTTGATTAAGTTATTAAATACCCTATAGATCAATCTCTACTCGAGGGTAGATTAGTCCGTTGATAAAAAATAGTCCGTAAAATATATATTTAAAAGAATTTGCTTAAGCAACGCGTTTTTCACTGGGAGAAAATGAATTTGGTTCGCGTTAAATTGTCGGCCTTTTCGAGAAACAAGCTCAAATTTTCCCTCCCACGTATTTTGGGTATAGTCCAAAATTAAAATACATTCAAGAAACATGTGTTTTGGTTCATCAATTTAAATTATTAAGAGACGATCGGTTCCGTCCGGCGTAGTTCAGATATTATCGTCAAGCGCTGAAATTTTAGGTTAGGCCTAGAAAGTAACTTTTAAGTCTTACTATTTCATTGTATAGTAGGGCCTAACCTAAAATATTGTATGTATGTTGCCTTTAAGACAAGTAAAATAATAATAAATTAAACATACACACAATAATTTTAGGTTAGGCCTAGACGGATGAACGAACATTTTATGTTTATTGAATGTATTTACAATGAACGGACATTTAACTGTGTTTACCATCTTAGCTTTGATGTTACAATTAATTGTACACCTTTATTATAATAACATTAAACGTATGGAAACAGTAAATATTTGTACACAAAACAAACTAATAATAAACGGCAATTGAAAGATTAAAATTATGTGTGTATTTTGCCGTTAAGGCTGGTAAAACAATTGAAGAAAAGGCGACATGAACTTCATTCCTGATGGGGTCCCACGGTCGCACACGTTACTTTTTTTTAAATTACGTAATTAATAAGCAAATGCTTATTCTAGTTTATACCTAAAGCGAGTAAAACGTGTAAAGAATATATTTTACTTTGATAAATTCAAAACCATAATATGATATACCAATATGAGGTGAAGCATGCTATACAGAGTGTTCCAGGAGGAACGGATAATACTTCAGGAACCGATTGTCCAGCTAAGAAAAATTGTTCATACGGAATAGGTCCGGAAAAGCTACCTTTTCCAGATATCAGCTAATTTGTTTTTATTTTTTATTTTTACAAAATATTTTATATCTAAAGAAATTTTTGACCGATTGAGTTCACCCTTGGAGTGAAGTTTAACCTAACAATGATTTATCTTAAGAAAAATAAGCGATTATATCCAATCATGCGTTTAAAAATGGCGGATGTTTGAAAATTTTAAACCTGAATTACCAGAAACCGTACATTTAAACAAAAAATTTCATTGCTTATTTTTTGTAGCCCTTTTGATTGCCTATCTGATGTTGTAACTGCCGAAACAATGAAAAGCCTAAAAACCATGAATTTCTGTGATACTCAGCCTCCGCATACGCGGGGGATTTTAACGTCTGGTCCGAGGTCGATGGTTGGGTGAGTTGTCCGATGCGAGCGAAGCGAAGCAGTCCATAATCTGAAGCTTCAAGGTCGATGTGCAAACACGCAAAGTGGCTGGAGGCTGAGGTGTAAATTCTACTAATATATGTCGTACACGCAGGCAGCTATTTTAGTCCGATTTTATCCAAATTTGGTACTCGCGTTGGCTTTCGGACGGGTGCGTCAACCAAAAAAATCCAACAACCGGAACCACGTTTCTTGGCTGAAAGTAAAATTGTTTTGATATTTTTCGTACTGGGATGAAACATTTTTGGGTTTTATCTAAACAAATAGAGGAGATCATTCTGCACATTTTGCACATTTTGTTTTTTACACGATCTTATACATCGTCTGGTTGCCCCAAAATCGATCAAGACGTAAAATACCCGGTTCAAATCCACGAGGGAAATTTTACCGTGGAGGCAGCTTATGATCTGAAGCCGACTATAGGGATGCAGACTCGCGAAGCAAGGTCTAGAGTCTGGGCAGGCGGCTCAGGAGAAAACAAATGCTACTAATTTACGATTCTAGCTGGCCCGATCCGGCTTTGCACGGAGAGAAAAATCAAAGTTAAATATGGGGATTTTTAGTACCTTTGACACCCAACAAACCCCAACCTAAAATTTCGAATTTTTTAAAAACCTTTCTTAGCGAGCACCTAGGACCCCGGAGGAAGCTACATACCAAATTTCAAACCAATCTGTTCGGAGTTTTTTTTAGTAAATTTTAACCCCCCAAACCCCCCTAAAATTTAGAATTTTTTGAAAACTTTTCTTACCGAGCACCTAGGGCCCCATAGGAAGCTACATACCAAATTTCAATCCAATGCGTTCGGTGGTTTTTTTTAAGTAAATTTAAACCCCCCTAAAATTTATAATTTTTTTAAAACCTTTCTTAGCGTGCACCTATCCTAAAGGAAGCTACATACCAAATCCGTTAGGTGGTTTTTGAGATTTCGCGATGAGTGAGTCGGTGAGTGGTATTTGGATTATATATATATAGTATATAGATTTCCTACTCGCCGACCTTCGTGAGTAGACCTATTTCACAGATAGATGAAACCCTAAAACATATAAACTTAATTTTGGAAATTCGCTCAACTCACGTCAGCGGTTCAGCTGCGTGATCGAATTATTTACTCTTAAGTAAATTACAATGTACAATGCAAGCTCAAAACAGGTTCGCCCTAGAGAGATCGCAAAAAATTTTACTCCCCTATTTTGTCATTATATTTAAAACTAGGGGAATCGACTGCGTGCTCAGCACGCCAACCCTTTGGAGCCGTCTATACACATGATCATGTTATGTTTTGTTTATTATAAAGTTGTAGGATTAGTAATAACCCCAAAGCTAGCTAAACAATGTTAAATGTTCAAATTAAATTATTTCGTATATTTTATAACCGCAGTTATAATAAAGGTTAAAAGAACCAGCAAGGCTCGGGTCTACAATTTCATAAAAAAATAACCTAAAAGTTCAAAAATGTAATTGTTTGCTTAATACCACACGGGAGAAGGGTAAACTTTTCAACTAACACAACTTACGAAATGAGGAAGCACAATGTTCATTTTTTAACACAACTTACGAAATAAGGAAGCTCAATGTCCATTCCAGAGGTATTACTAATTAAACTATACATTGTATTAACATTAACAGATTAAGCCTATGATGTAGGAAAATCTGTTACACTTATTTACCAAACTCAAATATACTAAAATAGCAATGTGATTAGGCTGAGGCGATAGTCTACGGTGATGGATGGATTCTGCCGGTTCGAATCTCGGCAAGACCAAAACTTTTTCAAGCAGATGGAATAGAGTGTTCCACTTTGGGAGCGTTTCACTTTAAGGTCGTTTCACATTAAGAGCGTTTCACATTAGGAGCGTTTCACAAAATGCATAGTGAAAAGCGTGACGTTAAAATCCAATTCGCCCCCAGCAACAAGAAAACTATATACTCTGCTATACACACATGTATACAATTTTTTTTGTTTACACTTAAAAAATACGAATAATTACTTCAAAGTTTGAAATCATCTGCTAGTGGAAATACTAGAGCAAACAGCTGTTTTATCTGTTATTTTATTCAATTGGTTGCTATGGAAATGAAAGTAAATACATTCAAGAAATATGTATTGGTTCATCAGTCTAGGCCTAAGCTAAGAACTTTTTCCGGCTAAATTTACAATTATTGAAATGAAAAAAATGTTTTTATAAAAATTAATTATAGCCTATGTTCTCAGGGATAGAGTAGCTTTTTATTAGTAAAACTATTTTTTTTTCAATCGGTTCAGTAGTTGCAGAGATTACCCCCTACATACA
>JAGFPH010003780.1:125312-136333 GCA_018207615.1 Philaenus spumarius
CATATACTACGTATAGGGTGGAGAAAGTAAAAAGCTGTTTGTTGTGAAGAATAAAATTACCTGATTCTAAATTTTCCAAATTGGTTGCAAATGGACGTGTTTTATTTATAGTACGTAGCAACTGATATTTGAATTGCATTTATAATACGGTAAGCATCTCTCGTTGATTTGTGTTTGCTTTCAGTTTGTTAATCTAACCTAAAAAAGCTGTTTTTTTGTGTATAATAATAATAAACTGATTCTAAATAATATGCTTATTTGGTTGCTACGGTAATGAATGTAAACAAAAATGTGTTGCTTAGCTTTTGATTCGGTCAGCTGTTTTATTATAGGATTGGGAATGAACCTTCTAAACACATAATCATTCTCTGTTTGAAGTTATTGTTTGTTAATGATGGATGTTGAATTTTATTATAATGACTTATTCGGACATTTGCCATTATGTGTGTGTTAAATAATCAAACACGACGTTTCGGGAATACAAATCAATTCCCGTTCTCAAGTGACTAAAACTAACGGTACATAAACCTAGGCAACTAGGCCTATGTAAGGGTGAACAAAATAAAACAAAAAATTATTATTAACCTTAAATATCTACATGATGGATCTCAGAGCTAAGACTGAGAAGTCAAACACAACAACCACAGACACAACACAATTCATACACTAAGCACACGCAATTGACGGCAAGCGTCTAGTTTACAAGTTGGAGAGAGACTGACAACTGGTCAGAGTATTCAGGCGTGGCCAACAGGAAGGGGTAGTTTCCTATTGTTTCACATAGTTCAAGTGTTTTGCACGGGAACGGGTTATAACACCACGTGGTGATTCTACTGGTAAAAGTTCAGCATTTTTATTAGTCGGTAACATTTCTGTTTTATTATTAATATGGTTATTAAAATCAAGTTTTAGTTCTTTTTTTAATAATGGGAGCCATAGTGGCCTAACTTCAATGCTTGTTTGGCTGAGAGGGTTGTCCGCTAGTTTTATATATATGAGGCTTCAATTATTTTACGTTTGTAAAGATTACTTTCCCGGTGTATGATTTTTGCATCTTCCCAATTGAATTTGTGATTTTCGGACCATATATGTTCTGCAATTTTCGATTTATCTACTAGGCCTAACCGTACATTATCAAAACAGCCCCACCCGGAGACCAGATATCTAGTCATATCCCGTCAGCTTGGAAGCGAGCCAACCACCGTTTGCTTTACTTCCGCCCTCCTACCCTCAAACCACAGGTATGATTAGATATCTGGTCTCCCTAGCCTAGATTCGAACTCGGCATCTTGTGATCAGAAAGACGCTTCGTTACCACTAGACTACGGCTTTATGAAATAAAAATGACAAATTAACAAAACTTCAGTTACTTTACTATCGGTATAAATATTCCGTGTAAAGTAAAAGATAGTTTGTCAGCACCATCTAGGAGCGGTTATAGGAAGTTTGCTTGGTTGTTCTTAAGTTTTAATCTGTCTAATTTGTGTGTGTGAGAGGTTTATAATAATAACTTAGATCGGTTCTTAATAAATTAAGTAATTAATTTAAAGCAATATGCTAAACTTTTAATACAAAATACTGACAAATAAAAGACTAGAACATGTTTTAAAAAATTGGGGAAATCACACCATATAAATTGTCAATTGAAAGAAAACACTAGCCAAGCAAGTCCTGCTTTCTGGTGGCATTTGTTGAAACTAGGTGTAGACCTGATGTTTTACAGACCTGCAATGGTACTCTAAAGTACCTCCATGGCTCAACTTGTAGATAAAGCCACTGTTACCTTTTATAAAGGCAGTTAAATTGGGTGGTACTTAAAAGTACCGTCGGGCGACAAAGGGTTAACACACATAATCATGTTAGGTTTTCTTTATAATGAAGGTGTAGGTTTATATCACTAAGGGATAAAACTACCTTCCCATTAAAAAAAAATGAAGTTAATTACAAGATGGCGGATCCAATGTGACGTACAACAATTTCAAACTCACCAGAAATGGTTCTTTGGCTCTGAATAACTGAATTTATTTCTATCTCATAAGACTCGTACATTTCCGGACGTTTCAAACACCCTGCATACACAACTTTGAATGACATTACAGAACGTATTCTGCGAAGTAGGCCTATGATCGGTACCCATTGACGACTACAGGCCTTAGGTCTCACCATAAGAGTCACTGTAACCAGTGGCGTAGGAAAAAAATTCTGGGGGGGGGTACGTTAATTTTGTACGCTGACTACCGAGAGGTATGGGCTTAGAATGTTTACTGCTAAAACAGTATATTTTTTGGGGGTAATTTTATAACTAGGCCAACAAAAGATAAAAAAAATGTCAGAGTTTTTTTAATAAATTTATTGAAACAAATTAACATAGCAATGCAAAAACTAGGCCTGTCCTCTATCTGTTTTATATTCTTACACAACTAAACTGAATAATAACTCGTACAGAATTAGAAAATGTAATAATAATAATAATACAATAATACCTAAGAATAAATAACATATTATTTTAAATCTTGCTTCTTTTTCCAATAATGCAGCATTAAAAACAAAACACTTGACAAATCTTTCCTGTAAAGATGCAAAAAATATTTGTTTGTTCAGAATTACGAAAACATATTTATATTGTTAAAAAATAAGAAGAGGCTCTTTTGAAATTACAGTACATATTTTGAGAATATTAAAAACATAATTCGACCACGCAGCTGAACCGCTGACGTCAGTTGAGCAAATTTCCAAAATTAAGTTTATAGGTCTAAGTTTTAGGGTTTCAACCAACAATTTGGAAAATAGATCTATTCATTTCGGTGCTGAATAGCTGCAAAATGCTTCGCACGCCATTCCGTATATTGGGAGTATTTTCAATACATTGTGCATTGCGTGCTTCGCACACCATTCCGCATATTGGGAGTATCTTCAATACACAATGCATTGCGTACTTGGCACGCCATTCCGCATATTTTGAGTCTCTTCAATACACAAAGCATTGCGTGCTTCGCACGCCATTCCGAATGTTGGGAGTATTTTCAATAAACAGTGCATTGCGTGCTTAGCACGCCTACCCCACGGTAGAATCCACCACATGGCTTTGAACCGGGTACTTTCATGGTATTTTACGTTTTGATCGATTTTGGGGGAACCAAGCGAGCTATAAGGTTGCGTAAAAAAAAATGTGGAGGATGACATTCTAAATTTATATTTTTAGAAGAAAACTCTAAAAAACAACCATTCTCGTAGGAAAAACTAAAAAAATAGTTACTTCCGGTCAAAAAATGTGCTTCCGGTTGTTGGATTTTTTGGCTAACGAACTCGTCCAAGTGCCGTCGACAACCAACATGTGTACGAAATTTGAACCAAATCGGACTTAAAATGCGGCCGCTAGAGTGTGAACACATATATTACAAATATTTATATTGATATGAAATTTAGTGACATCCCAAAACGTGTTCTGGGGACCATGATCGATGCTCATTTACAACTCCCGACCTCGGGTCTTACCATAAGGGTCACTACAATAGCTCATTTTTTCTATGGAAATTCGCTAATAAATTACAATAAAAATACAAAATAATCATATGATTATGCCCTAAAGGCTGATTTGAAGCTTTCTGGGCTTCTTTGCCATGATATCCAAGACACTACCAGGGATTACTTCTATTTCTCTGTGTGGAGACAAATGTGCCAGTCCATTGAGTCGAGTTTGGGTTGGGTAGTTGTGCTGCTCAAATATGTTTTCAAGCGCCGAAGGGTTGAAAATTACCTCTCCGCTGTAGGCTGTAGTTATTGGTAACGTTGCCGATATTCTAAACGCCTTAACAACTGTAGAAAACATCTGCCGATCACACTTATCCATGGAAGATACAAAGTCTTATGGTAAATCGGACTCCTTGTTATTCGTCCCAGTTCTTCTCCACATTTTCACCTCACATACGTCGTTGGGCCGTTGTTTTTAAAGATATTCTGCCGCGCCAGAGTACTACAACGAACGTTGTCTAGTTTCCCGTTCCAACTAAACAAAAAGCATCACTTCATATTGGCCCACATATTAATAGGGGCTAACTAGCTGACACGTACGGCGTTGCCCGTGGTGGTTAGTATTTTCAGTCTTTTTTACATAATTGTAATCTTTTGAAGTGTTCAGTTAGTGAGTGGTATTTGGCTTTTATATATATAGATCTTAAATAATAAAAGCACTATTGTCATAATAATAAAAGATCTGAAATTATGATTTTAGTAACTTTGATCACCCCAAACCCCTCCTAAAATTTCGAAATTTTTCATAACCTTTCTTAGAGAGCGCCTAAGGCCCTAGAGGAAGCTACATACCAAATTTCATTCCAATCCGTTCGAGCGTAATTTGAGGATGATCAAAAACGCATTGAAAACGCAAGGAAAAATGCAAAAACGCCTATTTCTGGCGTAATTTTGGGAGAATCTCAAACATTTTTTAACAGACTACTTTTAGGCCTTAAACGAACCTAAGTACCAAATTTTAACATTTTCTGCCAATTAGTTCTCGAAAAAGCTGAGAAAACGCAAAAAATCGCTAGAAAAACGCGAATATTGGGCGTATCTTTGGGATGTTTTCAAAATCCGTTCTTAGTGCGAGTCTAAAGGTCCAACTGAACATGCATGCCAAATTTGAACTCATTTGGTTCAGTAGATTTTTAGCTCTGCTGATGAATGAATCAGTGCCATTTCGCTTTTATGTAGATAGATTACCTATTGGGACGAGTTCTGACAACAAAATTTTTTGTATATTTAATATACTTTAACGAAGCGGGTAATAAATTAGAATATTATTTTTAATATTTTCAAAATGACGGCCGTTTATAGTTTTTAATATCAAATATCTCAAAAACCGCTAACTTTACGAGAAAATTACAAGAGACAAAAAAGTTCGATTCTTTAATGTTAAACACAATGACTTTTTTTATTTTTTCTGTAGCTCAAATGGTAACAGAGATATTGACAAAAAAAGGAAAATTGTATTTCTTGGTAGTTGTCAACAACACCCAGAATAACTCCAGAAACAAAATATGTTGATGTTATTATGAGCTAAAATAATAATCTAATTGCATAATGTTCCAAACACTTTCTGAGCCGATTCCACTAGGAAAAAATAATGAAAAAGTGCATATATTTCTAGTTCCGGAAATGCTTCTATAGAGAGTTACAGCTGGAGCCCAATTCTGTAACTGCAGTAATTGTTGCTATATTTGATCCAAAACGTAAAATTCGGTCTCAAAAACATGTTGTACAGGGGTCCTATTTTATTAAATTTATCTGCCCATCTTACGTAAATTAAATTAAATTTTACAAATTAATTAACGCCCTACATATTTCAATAGGGATTCGTTTCTGTGAGTAATCTGAAACACGGGTGAAAACTTTCGCCAGCTGTAACTCTCTAAAGAAGCATATCCGGACCTATGAATATATGAACTTTTTTCATTACTTTTTGCTAGTGGAATCAGCTCGGAAAGTGCTCGGAACCTTATGCAAATAATTTAAAATATTTTGTTTCAAGAGTAATTCTGGGTATTGTTGACAACTACCAAGAAATATATTTTTTCAATATCTCTATTATTTTTTTTAGCTACAGACAAAGTAAAAAAAACATTGTGTTTGTCATTAAAAAATCAAACTTTTTTGCATCAAAAATTTGTGTGTTAAGTTAGCGGTTTTTGAGATATTTGACATTAAAAACTATAAACAGCCGCCATTTTGAAAATATTAAAAATAATATTCCAATTTTTCGTACAATGATAGAAGGTTACGCAACAAATAGGTATACAAAGTTTGAGCTCAATATCTTTTCTACTTTAAAAAATATTAAGTATTTTGTAAAAAACATAGACAGACAGACAAAAAAATAAGCACAGTAGACCCATGTTTATATTGTAAAATATGTTTGTATGGATCCGAGGAACATATCCACAAAAGGGGTCCAGAGAGTTCGGGGACTCCTTGTATAATATAATCCAAATAACACTCGCTTACTCATCACGAAATCTTAAAAACCACCAAACGGATTGGAATGAAATTTGGTATGTAGCTTCCACTAGAACGCTAGGTGCTTGCTAAGAAAGGTTTTAAAAAATTCGACATTTTGGGGGGGTGGGGGTTCAATGTTACTAAAAACAAAACACCGAACGGATTGGAATGAAATTTGGTACGTAGCTTCCACTAGAACGCTAGGTGGTTGCTAAGAAAGGTTTTCAAAAAAAATATCGAAATTTTATTGGGTTTGGGGGTGTTAAAGTTACTAAAAATCCCCATATTTAACTTTGATTTGTCTCTCCGTGCAAAGCCGGATCGGACCAACTAGTATTTTATATTCTTGAATTTCGGGGGGGGGGGTACATCCCGAAATCCCCCCTGGCTACGACCTTGACTGTAACAGCTCATCTTTCCTTCTTTCCTACGGAACTTAACTAATAGGTCACAAATTTTTCTCGGCTTCAACCGGAATGAACAATTAAACGAAATCCACTACCGTGCGCCCAAACGCATTACGAAACAGTTAAAGCCCTCCGAATCAACCCCGAGGGGATTCCGAGTTTACCGCCTGATGATGGATAACAAGTCGAAACCGGACTGAAAAAAAAAACTGGTGTAATTGGAAGCCGATATAATTACAACGGAAGAGCCGTTAAATAAATCAAAGGCTCGAAGCCAGCGTGCTATTTACATCTGCCAAATGTAAAATTGAATGAAGCCATTCTCGGACCACACCCATCCTCGCTCCGAGGCTGGAGTTCGATAATAATTGAAATGTAACTAGGTGTCTCAGCTTCGATATATCGATTTTAACGCGTGATTAATCGATCCACAATGACAGTTACGGTTTTCATCGCCTGGAAAGTCGGACGTACACGTGGCGGTGATGACGTGAAAGTCTTTAGTTTACACGCTGGGTAGCTGTCGTACACGACTTCGCTCGTGATGGTAATAAGGAAAACGTCCTGAGATTTTACAGGATAACAGTTATCCTGTGAGGAGTGAAAATCATTTCACGTGAAAAACGATTATGCCAGTAAAGTAATGAAAAATAACTTTTCATTATATTACACCGAAAACAGATGTTTTCTTTACCTGTTTATAATGTAACTAGGGAAAACCCCGCGTGTTCCACACGCCAACCCCGTTGGAACCTTCTATCTACATAATCATGTAATGTTTTCTTTATAATAAAGGTGTAGGATCAATAATAACCCCAAAGCTAAGATGGTAAATAATGTTAAATGTCCAAATGAAATTATTTCGTATATTTTATAGCAGCAGTTATAATAAAGGTTAAAAGAACCAACAAGACTCAGGTCTACATTTTAATAACAACCTAACCTAAAAGTTAGAAATACAAATAATCGCTTTAAAGTTTGGAGTCAGTTGTTAATAGAAATATTGGAGCAAATAGTTGTTTTATCTGTTATTTTATTCAATCGGTTGCTATCGTAATAAATGTAAATACATGTGTTGGTTCGTCAGTCTAATCGTAACCTAAAATCTTTTCAATCGAAATTTACAAAAATTGAAATAAAAATGTTTTTATCAAAATGAATTATAGCCTATGCTATTCAGTGATAGTGTAGCTTTTTATTAGTAAAACTATTTTTTCAATCGGTTTAGTAGTTCCCCCTACATACAAACAAACGAGTTTTACCTTTTCATAACATTAGTATAGGCTACACAGAAACCATTTACTGTGAAACCAACTGATTACAATTACAAATACTGTACTACGACCACGCAGCTGAACATTTGACGTGAGTTGATTGAATTAAAAAAAAATTTGGAAAACGGTTGACCCTAAAGGCCATCCAAGTAACTTCCCGCTTAGTTTAATTACAACAAACACTATTTTTGGAAATTTTGAACTGCCATAACTTTTGAATGAATCAACCGATTTTTATGTGATTTGCGGCAATCGATGCAGTTAATTTTTAAGTCTATTGAAAGAATCAACAACAAAAATTTTTCAGATGAAAAGTTTCGGAGAAATTGAGGAAAAACACTTTTTTTTATTTTCTTTCGTTCACGATATCTCGCGAATGAATCGACCGATTTTTATGCGATTTGCGGCAATCGATGCAGTTTTTCGAGTCCATTGAAAGAATCGACAACAAAAATTTTTCTGATGAAAAATTTCGGAGAAATTGAGAAAAAACACTTTTTTTATTTTCTTTCGTTCACGATATCTCACGAACGAATTAACCGATTTTGACCAGACTGGTAGCGATCGACGTCGCTTTTCAAGGTTAAAAGCTGATTAGATTTTGGAATTGATCGGTAAAGCCGTTTAAAAGTTATTCCAAAAAAACCTGATTTGAACAAAATTTATTTCTTAGTTTTTTCGAAATTTCTCAGGACCTACCGGTCCGAATTAGTTGAAATTTTCAGGAAATCTAAGTTTGATGGAACTCTTTAGAACGCCGTTTGGTAGGATCCAATCGGTTAAGCCGTTCAAAAGTTATAAGCGGGTCACATACTTACATACACACACACACACACACACATACATACAGACAGGGTGACACAATCTCGGGAGTGGTCAGAGAAGATTCCTAGGACCTCAAAACGTCGAGATCTGATGAATACTCGATTTTCGAAAAACGGGGTGAAACCAATAACTTCCCGATTTTAGAAAATTTTCAATTTTCTTAGCGGGAAGTTAACAAATAGTACGACCACGCAGCTAAACCGTTGATGTGAGTTGATTGAATTAAAAAAAAAAAATTAGTTTATATGTTTTAGGGTTTCAACTAACTCTTTGGGAAATTGGTCTACTCGCGAAGGCGCTGAATAGTCTCCTGCGTGTACAAAATATAATAGTAGAATTTGTTTTGCTTAGACCCCCATCTCACGCGTTTCCGCTCGCAGAGAAAACACTCGCTTTGCGAGTTTGCACCTCGACCTAGCGCCCTCGCATTATGGTACATTCAGGGTAATTTTAAGGTATTAAACTTTTTTATCGATTTTGGGGGAACCAGGCTATAATATCGTATAAAAAAATGTGCAGCATAAATCCTACACTTACTAAATTCTACATAAAATCCTAAAAAACTATACTTTCTCTATACTATAGTATAGTGAGAAAGTAAAACGGTACCAGGAACTGGCACATACTTTCTCACAAACATATTTAAATTACTAAATAGATTCACTGTGACTTGTAGGGTGTGGTAGGAGAGTTTTTTTTTCATTAAAGTTGGAGATTAACTAATAAATATTATTATTATTATCTAGAGAGAAAACTATTCGATCGATTTCGAACAAATTTGCACCAAACACGTCAATTAGGTCTTTATAGATGCAGGTAAAAACGTTTTGAAAATTTTTGAAAAACAACCCAATTTTTGGCCAAAAACCCCCAAAAAACAGTTATTATTATTACTAGCTAAACGAGAATTTAGAAAGTTGCGGGTTTTTGCATATGGTAGGGCACATTAAAGGCTACAAATAAGCCAAATTTTATCAAAATAGAGCCGTTTGTTTATAAATAAATAATAACTGATTTTTTGGGGGGTTTTTCCGCCAAAAAGGGGGTTGTTTTTTAAAAATTTTCAAAACCGTTTTTCCTGCATCTATACAGGTCTACTGGACATGTCTGGTGCAAATTTATTTGAAATCGATCGAATAGTTTTCGCTCTATCTTTGTATACATACATAGAGACATACAGACAGACATTTTGTAAAAACCACTTTTTTGGACTCAGGGGGTCCCAAAACGGATATATCCACAAAAATCTCAACATCGATTTTTTTTGCGATCACTATACTTTCTCTATACTGAGAAAGTAAAATTCTAGAACGAAAAATATCAAACAACAGTTATTTCAGTCTAAAAACATGCTTCCGGTTGTTTTTCATAACGAACTCGTCCGACCAACGTGTGCACCAAATTTGGACCAAATCCGACGTAAAATACGGCCGTTAGAGTGAGAACTTGTATAATACAAAATCAACATAAAATATAGGGTGTTGCCTAAGAAATTTGAAAGTAGGCCGCCTTATTGGTAAATGGCGGCCATTTTTATATTTTAAACTATATTTTAGTTAAAAATATTTTAACTACATTTTTTTTAATTTCTCGAAAAACTAGGATAGTTTCCCCATTTAAAGTTCGCTGTCAGATTTATAGTTTACAAGACACCAATGGTGGCTCATTTTAAAAAGACATCCTGTGTGTAAATTTAATAACAATCCAAAAGGTTTTCTGATGATCATGATCTGTGCTCATTTACTACTCCGACCCTAGACAAGGTTCCCGACACTTTTCCTGTGCAAATTCGCTAATAAACACTACAGTTTTACACAGGGTGTCCCATAAGCAAAGTGCCAAACTTCATGGAATGGTTCTATAGGTCAAAATAAGAAAAAAGTTCATATAAACAAAGGCCTAAAAATGCTTCGTTTTCTAGATAAATATCCACCATTTTGCTTTTTGTACAAAATAATTCTTATCTAGAGAACGCTTTGACTGATTGAGTTCAAACTTGGCTTGAAGTTTAACCTAACTATGATATATCTCAAGAAAAATAAGCGAAAGAATCCAATCATGAGTTTCAAAATGGCGGATGTTTGAAATTTTCAAACCTAAATTACTCAAAAACCTTACATTTTAACAAAAAATGTCAAGATACCTTTTTTGTAGCCCTTCTGATTCCCTTTCTTATAGTGTAACTATCAAAACAATCGATGGAGGATAATAGTTAAGTTAAAGATAATGATAGCAAATCTACATACAATATTGTAGTATTTACTGTGTTGGTATAGGATGCAGTGTTGAACAAACCAATTATTACACATAACTTAACTATTATTGAGAGTTGGTGTGATGGATGTCGGGTTCGATCACCATGAAAAATAATTTGTATTTTTCGACGACCTTGATTGCATTTTCTATACCACTTATATTTTATAGCCTGCGTGCTTCGCACGCCAACTACAATTCTTAAACTACACATATTTTATAACCCTGCGTGCTTGGCACGCCAACTACCCTTTTTATACCACTTATA
>JAGFPH010003781.1:0-19706 GCA_018207615.1 Philaenus spumarius
TTACGGTATACAAAGCTAAATCTTATCTTCTAAAGCGAGAGATAATTGTCTGTCTGCTAAATGGATCTGGAATCTCCGTTAAGGATTTTTGATTTTTTGATTTTATATGGGGCTTTTGGCCACGAGAAATCGATTGGAAATGGTCACCAGTCTGGGAAAATTCGTTTTCTACGTCTTTTTATTAAATTAAAAAGTGAAATTTGTCCATTTTAAACAATTCAAAGCACAGCTGATGCAAATGTTTTCAATGTCATTACAATAATCATCTGTTTTCTTTTGAACGAAGCACAGCTGATGCAAATGTTTTCAATGCCATTACAATAATCATCTGTTTTCTTTTAAACTGTATTTTATTAGAAGTAAGCCTAATGTTGTATCTATTTATAGTTACCATGGCAACGAATACTTCTGTTAAATAAACATACTACCCTTTATTTAGTTGTTTGATGTTATAGGCCTAACCTAAACGATGTTCACGGAAATTTGCAATAATAGTTATTGACGTGAGCGAACTAGGCCCTGCTTATAATCGAGCTTTAGCTCGGTCTCCTGGTACTTGGCTATAATTCGAAAGCTAACAAAATCCTTTCACCTAGGTTTATTTGTATCAGAGGAAGACGTACTTAAAGTATCCAGACTCTTTGCGATACTGTTATATTTATTACATCGGGGTCCAGAAATACTACAAGCACACCCTGATTACGATGATCCTTCAAATAACAACCGGAACTTTCCACATCTTTCACTTGACTCTTGCGAAAATCAAGATGTTTATAAGAATGGACATTTCACGACTTTAGAAGAAGAACGATCTGAACATTACGACTTGACCCAATCTTAAGCAGACAAACGTAATCTGCAAACAGAAGAACACTTAATGAAACACTACAGACAGACAGTACGTGACAAAATCCAACTCTCTTGCTCCTTAAAACTTAATCCTGTTCCTTGCCTTTTGATTACACTTCAACTCGCAATTTATCATTAAGTCAGACGATTTCATTTCGTACCTAGAAACGTTAATTAAATACCGCCTGTGCCTATTGACAAAAACACAATTCTTTAACACGTTCACTGCTAAGGACGCACGACATGTGAGCTTGACAATGAACACTATGAGGAGCGGCCGATGTACAGTGCATTGCGTGCTTCGCAAACCAACCGCCATGTTGGGAGTATTTTCAATACACAGTGCATTGCGTGCTTCGCACGCCAACCCCTTATTGGGAGTATTTTCAATACACAGAGCATTGCGTGCTTCGTACGCCAATTTTAAGCATGTGCTTCCGATTTAAAATACTAGTGATTATTACGTAGAAATGTTGAAAAATAAAGTAATTTCTACTCATTTAGGCTATAAATATAAAAAATAAAAGGTCAGCTCCTAGCCGAAATTTGCGTAGCAGTGAACGTGTTAACAAAGGTCGTATACTAACTTATAGATTGTAAGTGAGTTCATCAAACAAGTTTAGCATATTTTATACTGTTAACACAAGTTTTTATGGAAACAAAATCAAGTAAGTTCTATCAAATATTTATAGATTAAGGTGAATTTCGTGTTATTGTTTGTATTTTCCATCTTTGCGATTAGGGTATTTTCAGTTATATCACGACTATCACTAATCATGTAATGCAATATTGAAACCGCACAATATCGCCTTTTGCTTGAATGAAAACTGTTTTATAATATCACGAGAACGTTTAAACAGTATCAAGTTTGCAATTAAGGTCGTATTTAAGTTAGGTTAGATACGCGGCAGTCCCTTTGTTCGTCAAGGACAAAGATTTGTTCAAACTACAGAATATTTTGTTTTAATTGTAATAGCTTTAAAGTTTAATTCTATTCCAATAGCTTGGAATTTGTTGTTTGTTATACCATTGTAGAATGTCTTTATTGGATAATATTCTTTTGACTGTCTATGTATTTGCATTCGAAATATACTTTGTGCTGTTTAAATTTTACCAAAAAGAAATATTTTAAACTTATAATACCATCTATGATAAAAAACAACATAATTAATTTTTATTACATTTTAAGTGCTCAAGAAATCGAGTAAAACTTATCTAGATAAAGAAAACTTAGTTGCCTAGCTACTTTCACCACTTACTAAACTGTTATTTTGGTATACACATATTTTTAATTGAACCTTATCTACTAAAAACTACCTATTCTTATTTACATTTTGGATTCTGTTTGTCGACATATTCTAATATTAATAGTAAAAGTAGTTATTTTGACCACTTCATCTCAAACAACATTCGAATGCTTCGCTATGTAGCTTTAAACTTAAATTTTAATCAATATCAAGCTAGAATTTCACTTTGATGGAACTCGACTGCCACGCAAAGCAATCGGCTAAAGTTAATGTACATTGCGGTGTATCGGACTATCTTAGGAATGTAATAATGTGGACTCGGCTAAAGCTAAACGAGGCTTTCTCGCTTATATGTATTGTTTTGAATTAGGGACATTCCGTCCTCACGGTTTGAAATGGTTATTGTAACAGGCCCCTTATAGGCAATATTATAGATTTATAGATTAATGTTCAGAACTAATGGAATAAAATGTGAGAATCATCAGTGCGATTAACGATAGAAATGCGCATAGGCCTATATGAATTTACTAGCTGACCCATACGGCGTTGCCCGTGTTGGTATTTTCAGTCTTTTTAACGTAATTGTATTCTTTTTAAGTGTTCAGTCAGTGAGTGGTATTTGGCTTTTATATATATAGATCTTAAATAATAAAAGCACTATTGTCATAATAATAAAAGATCTGAAATTATGATTTTAGTAACTTTGATCCCCCCCAAACCCTTCCTAAAATGTCGAAATTTTTCATACCCTTTCTTAGTGAGCACCTATGGCCCTAGAGGTAGCTACATACCAAACTTCATTCCAATCCGTTCGGTAGTTTTGAAGAAATCGTGATTTAATAACTTTGATCCCCAAACCCCCTAAAATTTCGAATTTTTTCAAACCCTTTCTTAGTAAGCACCTATGGCCCTAGAGGAAGCTACATACCAAATTTGATTCAAATGCGTTCGGTAGTTTTAAAGAAGTCATTTTTTAATAACTTTGATCCCCCCAAGCCCCCCTAAAATTTCGAATTTTTTCAAACCCTTTCTTAGTGAGCACCTATGGCCCTGGAGGAAGCTACATACCAAATTTCATTCAAATCCGTTCGGTAGTTTTGAAGAAGTCATTTTTTAATAACTTTTATCCCCCCCCAAACACCCCCTAAAATTTCGAAATTGTTCAAACCCTTTCTTAGTGAGCACCTATGGCCCTAGAGGAAGCTACATACCAAATTTCATTCCAATCCGTTCGGTAGTTTTGAAGAAGTCATTTTTGAATAAGTTTGATCCCCCCAAACCCCCCTAAAATTTCGAATTTTTTCAAACCCTTTCTTAGTGAGCACCTACCTATGGCCCTAGAGGAAGCTACATACCAAATTTCATTTCAATCCGTTCGGTAGTTTTTGAGAAATCGTGATGAGTGAGTCAGTGGGTTTTGGCTTATATATATATATAGATAAATTAATGTTCTGAATTATAATGAAGTAAAACTATAATGTTTTTTTTTTATAATGAAATAAAATGTGATAATCGTCAGTGCGATTAACGGTAGAAATGCGCATATGTGTACTGCTTTGAATTAGGGACATTCCATACACACGGTTTGAAATGGATATTGCAACAGGCCAAGTAAATAAATGAACATAGAGAAGACTAAAAAAATGAAGATTTCACATTAACATTACACTAATAATAGGCGGACCACAAAAACTGCTTCATTACGACAAAGTAGCAGAGATATTTGATAAATATATATTAAGTGTATTTGTACAATAAGGCAAGTTTAAAATTTAAAATATCTCAGGTTTCTTAGTATTTTTCAAACTTTCCCAATTAGTTGTTCATTTGTTACGGACATCTTTTCAAAGCACTCCTTTGCTCTGTTGCAAGAGCAGGTGTGAGCAATAGTACACACCTGGCATTGTTAGCTTAACAAAAGACAACCTTTATTCTAAAGTCTAAGATATTTTGTTTAGTCCAGCATTTAGGAAAAATATATGGTTTCATGCAGTGGGAAAATAAATCAAGGCTATAAATCCTCTTCGATAACGAAATACAGTCCCCTAAAAATTAAAACAGGCAAAACTTATTGGAAAACACGTTTAAATAACTAATTAGATCATAAAACCTTAGAACCTTCTTACCTAGATATTTAATATTAAGTACATGTTATTTAAGTGGCAGTGGAATGTAAAAAGTAATGTAATTGTTTAACAGTCCAACAGTTGCCAATGCGATAAGATTAAACGCAGTATAATTCTAATCTTCACAACAAAATTAATTCAAATGAAAAAAGCCTTAAATTATTCCTACTTAGGGCATAGTAGCCTATTATTACTCGGGGCACAATAAATATTTTGTAATCTTTTCACATCTGATTAAAATGTAATAGAGCTTTTTCATTTGAACTAGTAGTATTTCAACTCAATTTATGATATTTTTAACAATCTATGGTTTTAAATATACGAGTTGTTTTTATGTTATAATTTGAAAATATACATTTTACAGTTATATGGACAAATCCGTTTGGTTCCGTTTTAACTCATTTGTACGTACACAATGATTTGGTACTTAAGTATAAACAATTTGATAAAACACCTGGAGGTAAATTTCGAAGAACTAACTACTCAAAGAGAAGAGTTCAAAATAGCTATCATTTTAAATTGGTAAACTAAGCCACTTCGCGATCCAGATAGTAAGGACAATCGCAATCAAACTGAAAGCTTTTCAAACTGAAAACTATAAAACAATCCACAGTCTGGTCTCTAATGTATGCACAGCACATGACTGATAAGACTGTATGGTAAACAACTTGAACAACTAAAAAAATAAATCGATAGACTGACCTTTGTAAAGTGTAATCAATAAAAGCGAGTGTACGTCCGTACATACGTACGTGAGTAACATATAATTTAACAGCTGATTTCACCCATCATCTGTAATACTTAACAAACATAGTGTAGATTATAGTTTGGGGTTATGTTTACAAATTCAATCGTTATAATTTCTTGTAAAGTTGATTTTTTTAAATATGAGTTGTAGAACTAATGTATGCTATAATATACGTAGTAATATTTGCTTTGTGGTTAAAACTGTATTTATAAATATAACCTTTTATCATAATTATATTTGTTTATACAAATTTAAAGAAGAGATAGGGCCTACCTATTCGTTTAATTTCGGAAACATACTTACATCTTCGTATTTATAATATACTAGCTGACACGTACGGCGTTGCCCGTGGTGGTTAGTATTTTCAGTCTTTTTAACGTAATTGTAATCTTTTGAAGTGTTCAGTTAGTGAGTGGTATTTGGCTTTTATATATATAGATCTTAAATAATAAAAGCACTATTGTCATAATAATAAAAGATCTGAAATTATGATTTTAGTAACTTTGATCCCCCCAAACCCCTCCTAAAATTTCGAAATTTTTCATACCCTTTCTTAGAGAGCGCCTAAGGCCCTAGAGGAAGCTACATACCAAATTTCATTCCAATCCGTTTGGGCGTAATTTGAGGATGATCAAAAACGCATTGAAAACGCAAGGAAAAATGCAAAAACGCCTATTTCTGGCGTAATTTTGGGAGAATCTCAAACATTTTTTAACATACTACTTTTAGGCCTTAAACGAACCTAAGTACCAAATTTCAACATTTTCTGCCAATTGGTTCTCGAAAAAGCTGAGAAAACGCAAAAAATCGCTAGAAAAACGCGAATATTGGGCGTATCTTTGGGATGTTTTCAAAATCCGTTCTTAGTGCGCGTCTAAAGGTCCAACTGAACATGCATGCCAAATTTGAACTCATTTGGTTCAGTAGATTTTTAGTTCTGCTGACGAATGAATCAGTGCCATTTCGCTTTTATATTGATAGATAAACATATTAGATTAAACAAATAAAAGAGCACTGTGGCGACAAAATCACACTGATTTAAATAAAAACCCGAACCACAAAACAAGGAACAAAAACAATAACTAAACAACTAAATTGTAAGTTATGTTTGATACGTTAGATATTAGATTGTTAATTTCTTCATTATAATATTAATAACTTCTAAACCATTTTGATCTATCAATATGAAATAAAAAGCAATTAAAAGATAGAATGTTTACCTTTCTTTAAATATATAATAACTTATATGAATAAAAATGTTTAACAAATAGGCCTACTGTTTTATAATCCTTATTATTGTACACATTTACCGAGAAAAAAATTCCCGTTAGCATAGTTGTTAGGTAGGCTGATAGTTAAATGATGTATTTCTGATGTGCATCTAATCAGCCTGTGATTTTTGATTTTTCACGGGGGGGGGGGGGTTTCTAGGATATCAAAAACATCTGCGTGTATGTACGTTCTGTGAACACAATAGTTTTGACGGTGTAGTTTGTTTAATTGTTGAATACATTTATAAAGCTGCCAAAGAGTGCGTTTATAAAGGAATATCAATTCTGAGAAATTTATAAATATTTTGAATGGCTACGAAGTTTTATACCGAACTAGACCCCAATTATTTTTCTGAGTTAACTCAAGTCCATCAAAACACCCAGAGAAAACACTATATACAAGTGGAATACCTTTTTATCTATGTAAAAACTTAAACAAATCAGCTAAATATAGCTACAGTAAGTGCGATTCCTTTTTGAATACTCACTCAGGATGATGTACACATTTTTTTTTATTGATTCAACCAAAATACAACTCGTAGTAGCCTACTAGCTGACCCGCGCGAAGCATTCGCATTCTAACTTACTTAAATCCCACTTAATTAAAGTACACACCGTATATTTAGTATCGTATAGTGCGAAAATTAATTAAAAATAGCAATGTAGTGGTGTAACGGCAGCTCTCCAGCTGGGTATTGTTATCATCAGTGTTGCCTACGCCAGGAAATTATCCCTACAACTTACTTGATCTTACATCACTGTTTCTTTATTTCTTTTTCTTTTTTTTCGTATAATTGTATTTTGTATATTTTTCCTGTGTAGCGGTTAAGGAAAGCTTTAAAATGATGCCTCATTCATGTAATTTGATGATGTATTAAGGAAATTATGGCGTAACGACAAAAAAAAATGGCCTTGAGAAATAATATATGTGATTCTAACAAGAATGCTAAAAAGAAGTTTTTTAGAAACGCATTTCCCGCAAGTAATGTTTGCGAACACTTCGTCTAGTAACCAAAATAAAGATTTGAATGTTTTTGGAAATCGTCCCAACACAGCCCTACAAATAGCTGCTGGGGATTTCACCTGCCCAGCCCCAACCACACGTCTTGAGGTGACAAGACCACAATGGCTGCGGGACAAAGAGCGCTTTCCCGCCTCTACGTCTCCTCTATATAAACAACACATAAACGACATTTCACACGTGTTAAGCCCTTCTGACAATGACAGCCATGCCTCGTTTCTGTTCTATTTTAGACCAAAGACCTTTGTAAAGGCTTTGTTGTCCCAGTAAGACCACTCGGCGGGGACGAGAAATGTTTTACAGGCTTCCAGATTAATATGTAACAAAACATACGTGCAAATTAAATTAAATTTCTTATAGTATAGGTTACTCGTGTGTACCCTGAGAGATTAAAAAGAGCGAGTTTAAATGGTAATTTTCTTTATTTAATATGTCATTTATTTATTGGGGTAGTTTGGAGTTTTCTTATGTTCCTAACAAAATCTTTTCTATAAAATAATGATGTGCTCCGCCTGAAAGAAACCGCAAAATGATCTACATGGTTTCAAATGCAACTGGGTAACCTCTCCGAACAGAACTACAGTATTCAGAGCCTACAATTTGATCTAGCCTACAATTTGGGAAGAAATGGACAGAAAATGTATTATTCTGGTAAGCTTCGAGTGTTTCTTTTGTTAGACAAGAAAAATTATATTATAAGCTGATTATAATATTACAGAAGTTCTTCACAAAAATCAACGCAAAGTATTTCTGAGGTCTATTGCAAAACACCGTTATAACCGTGATTTTTCATTTAAAAAAATGTTTTCTTCTTCAAAGCATTTTATAAAAATTGGTCAGTATGAGGTATTTAAAAAAAAATATTAATAGCAACGTACAAAATACTTTCAACTTTTGATTCCTGGAAAAAGTGAAGAAAAACAACTTCTTTGCCTGTACGAAAGTTCATGATATTTTATACAAAGATTTGGTGGCTATAGTGACTAAAGGGTGTTATAGACGGGGAAAGTAGAAGAAGCAAGTACTTGCCGCAAGTACTGGCGAGGTTACTACTTGCTGCAACAAATTCCTTTACATGTGGCAAGTACTTGCAGCCAGAGAATCAAAAAGTACTTGCCACCACCACCAGTATACTTTGAGCACCGTGGGAGTACAGACCAGTGCAATATTTTACAAGTAAATATATTTACTTATTTATCATTTTAAAATGTCAGATACCGACGAAGAATTTAATGAAGCTTTTAATGAAGTAACTGACGAATGTGTTGTGATTTTGAGCGAAATATGTTATGTAAAAACCTGATGACCGCATCAAAGCCTTATCAAATTCAATTCATTGCAAACATTTTAAATTACGTTTAAACAATCTCAACACTTCTAATTAACTCATAGGCTACACCACCCTTTGTTTATACGAACCCGTCACATTATCAAATACGCCTCCGTAAACTTTATTCGTAACTTTTTATAGGCCTAATCGTTAAACGGTCTAACACTTTATATAGGAACCCATTTTTTGTATAGTTTGTTCATACATATATTGTTTATAATGTAGTATACATTTTATTAAAATAAATTGAATATTTTAAAAGAAATTCAATTTTTACCGAAGACATGTACACTTTCAGATATTGAAAACGCGTGTTCAGTAAACCCCAATTTTCTCTAAAAATATTTAACTGTTTTTAATAAAATTTATACCACATATAAATAATATATTTATAAACTAACTATACAAAAATGAAGTTTCTGCATTAATGTTTAGACCGTTTAACGATTAGGCCTATAAAAAGATACGAATAATGTTGACGGTAACGAATTTGACGGTCTCCAACGCGCGCCCTTGAGTGAAAATTCGGCGAGTTTGTGAGCGCACTAACAAAAAACCTGACAAAATAATTCATAAAATGACCCTACAGAAATTCTAAAATAATTGAAAAACTTTTTTAACATAATCATACTCATTAAATGCTTATAGCAATGAGAAGTCGCGTGTAAACAGGCGACAGATCCCATCCGGTGTCGCTTCCAGTGGAGGCCGGCCGTATAGTCTAATTTCATCGTATCAAAGGTTAATATGAAAAATTTTATTTTTACTTTTTCCACTTGATTTAGATTTTATGACCTTGATGCATTCTTGCCTATAAGTAGTTTTTACATTTTTAATTTTTGCACGCAAAAAGTTCAAGGCCATGACCGTTTAGTTCTTCAAGCAATTTAGCCATTGCTATTTTTATTTTATTTTTATTCAGATAACGACGAATGTTCCACAGAAGTTCGTAGCTCTGATATATATCTAAAAACTTTATTATGTCACTTGGAGACCACTTGACATATTTCTTGACGATGGTAGCAATTTGTTTTGCATCCATTGTTACAACTATACAGCCTTCACAAATACAAAGGACAATTAATTGAATTGATTGACACTTGTCTGTATCGGCAAGTGCATGTTTAGGCAGGCAAGTTCTGGCCGCAAGTAGATCACGTCACCCGCTACTTTCCTAAGTGGCAAATGGCCCTGAATGGGAAAGTAACCTTATAGACATGGCAAGTAGGAGGCAAGTTACTGGCAGCAAGCACTTGCTACACCAACTTTCCGTTCCTACTTGCCCCGTCTATAAGCCGCTTTACAGACAGAATTAAAAGTCTCGCCAATAGAGTTAATTTTGGCATAGAAAACTAAAAATTGTACACATGGTATAATAACGGAACGAATTTGACATTGAGGTCTGCTGTAGTGGCGGCAATATTTTACTTTTACTATGCAAGTTCTCATTTTAACCGCAATTAAAACACGCTTCGTTTTGAGTTGTCTTCAATTCCGTTCATTTGTTATGTAATTGAAATTTTTAAGTACTAAGTTTGAATTTTTTTTCTTACACAATAAAAATTAATTATTAAAAGTAAATCGCAAGCCGGATCCGCATTTTATAAAGAATGTTTGTTTTTTCCTCACCAAGCAATTACAAAAGATAGACTTATAAAACGGTTTTAAATGAAGCGATGTAAAAGCGATCAGCTACAAGAAACTCCAATGTTTAGATACCGCTATAGGGTGAAGCGCTGGTTGCTTTCTCTTTTGCTGGAGAACCTTAATCCATTTACAAGTACCCGTTATTCACTGTGCGCGCAATAGGTGAGACTTTTTTCAATATAACCTTATCTTCACAAAGAAAATATGAATTGATTACATCTTTAATATACAAGTGCCAATATTTAATGTAAATGCTTCTTCGAAATACTTAATCACATTTTCCGTAAAAAAAAACTAGAAAAAGAAAAAGAATATAAAAACCGAATGTGGATATCATCTTCTTGATATTATAACTTGCATAGGCCTATTGTAATAAAAATTATTTAAAATAGGCAGTGATTGTTATAGAATTTTGATTTTAATTAATAAAAAAGTTGAACCTCCATCTAGTATGGGAAAACTCCACAACTGGTACCGGTACTGCATGTTTTACTACTTCAGCAATTATAATTTCAAAATCTATATAACGCATTCTTCAAGGAAAGTATACATTATTATAATATATTAGGCCTGTATTTTCTTGATCAGAAAAGTAAAGAGAACATTGATATTTAGACGAACTATTAAAAAAAAATCTCCATTTTGTTTTTGAGTTCCAAATGGGAATTTTTTGTATAAATAAAAGTTACAAAAGTAGGGCAAAAAATACAAAAAAAAAGGTTCTTTATATGAAACTATAAAAAAGTTTTCACAAAATTTGTTTATTGTAAAGTAACCAATTTAAAAAAAAATAGTTATACATATTCAATAAACGGTATCAGTTAACTGACACAAACTTTCTCCCAACTTACTGTAGTCAAAATAATATTGTTTTTAATCATTTTATTTTTTACTACTTTTTAGAACAAAACAAAAAAATAATATTCTACCTACGTCAATCGTATAAAAAAATTATTGTCCCAGGCGGGATTCGATCGCACGACCTTTGAATTACTGGCCGTGCTCGCTACCGTGGTGCTACCCCGTGCGGCCGCTGCAGCAATGCTAGATTGACAACACAAACTTGTTTATTTTTAAACATTTCCCCATACAGTAATTATAAAACGCCGAAGTTTTGATAAAAGCGGGTGGTGTCATGTTGTTTGGCATCTTAAGCACTATAAATACTGAAAATTTGATCAAAATCGTTAGAACCGTTTTTGAAAAATTGGCATTTTTGTCGTTTTTTATTGGTTTTTAGGGGTAAATTACCCTTAAAAATTAAAAATTTCAAAAAATGAAAAAAACGCCTGGAGATATTAGGGTTTAGTACCTACATACCAAATTTCATGAAAATCAGACCAATAGTGTCCTCTCTGGTCGTGTATACATACAGACTGACAGACAGACACCACTCTAAAAACACTTTTTTGGGTTCAGAGAGCACCAAACAAAAAAATTCCACTTAAAATATTTTTGGGTTCAGGGAGCACCAACACAGATAATTGCACTAAACAATTTTTTGGGGTTCTGGGAGCACCAAAACAGATAATTCAACTGAAAATTCAAATTCGAACATTTTTACGAAAACAATACTTTCTCCATATAGTACTACGTATAGGGTGGAGAAAGTAAAAATGTAAAGAAATTTTAAAATACAAAATTAGATTTTGTTAACTTTATAATATATTATAGAGGTCCAAACGATCTACAAAACAAAATTGTTGTAACTTTTGGATTATGTATATATTTTTTCTGTCCGTATTTTTGCTGATAATATTATCTTTGTATAATATCCTAGACGACCAAACGATCTATAAAACAAATTTTTTGAAACTTTTGGATTATGTATATATTTTTTGCTGTCCATATTTTTGCTGTCTCGAGAAGAGACTTTGTCATAGGTTCGAAACTTTGTTTATTTTTTGCGTAATTGTTATACGTCATAGAATAATAAACTACTGTATATATCAAATTATCCATTACAATGTCAGATGTAAGCTGGTATATAATACGACCCATTAAATATTATTTTTGATGTACAAAACGATGCTTGAAGTAAGTAGGCTAGCTGTCGTTTACCAGTTGTAGGAAGTATGCCGGTCGTTTATTCCAAACTTTGTATATGTTTTGTGTGATTGTTATACGTCATAGAATAATGAACTATATTTATAATATTATTCAATAGAATGTCAGATGTAAGCTGATATATAATACGTCCTTTTAAATATTATTTTTGATGTACGAAACGATGCTTGAATAAGTAGCCGTCGTTTACCAGTTGTAAGAAGTATGCCTGTCGATTAATCGAAACTTTTATTGTTTGTGATTGTTCTACGTCATAGAATAATGAATTATATATCAAATTATTCAATATAATGTAAGATATAAGCTGATAGTATAATATAATACGATTAAATATTATTTTTTACGTAAAAAACGATGCTTGCAGTAAGCAGCTGTCGTTTACCAGTTGTAGGAAGTATGCCGGTCTTTTATTCGAAACTTTGTATATTTTTTGGGTGATTATTATAAGTCATAGACCAATGAACTTATATATCAAATTATTCAATAGAATGTCAGATGTAAAAGCTGATATTTAATACGACCTATTAAATACTATTTTTGATGTACGAAACGATGCTTGAAGTAAGCAACTGTCGTTTACTAATTGTAGGAAGTAGGTCTATGCCTGTCGTTTATTCGAAAATTGTATATTTTTGCGTGATTGTTATAAGTCATAGAATAATGAACTGTAAACAAAATCATTAGTTAGAATTACTCGAGTAAGCTGATATATAATATAACTGTTGCTAACAGCTGTAGGTAAGTAAAACACAATAATTGTGACTGTTGTTGCTTTCCAGACGGAGGATTTTAAGGGTCTTCTATACTTTGCGTAAAACAGTAAAAATATGCACTTCGTACAACGTGTTTCGAACGCCGTTTTTCAACCTAAAAAGTTGCGAAACATCTGAAATTGTTCTTAAAGGCTTTGCCTTATATCTCATAATTGAAAGAAATCGACGGCAACTCCTTTTAATCAACAGTTTAACTGAGTAAAAATCGGTTATTTTTAACGAATTTTTTGGGAGTTCTAAGCAATAATTTCCATATTTTAAGCTAACACGTAAAAAATATAAAGCCTTCTTTAAAACTTAAAGTAGTTTCCCAGATTATTAATTACAAATAGAATCCGAAACACGTTATTACGAATGCATGTTTCAACGATTTTGCGGCTTCAGTCAGACCTTTTGTATTGAAATCATACTGTACACTCGGGAGTTTTCTTCAAGATATAGAAGAGCCTTAAGTGTTTTGACGAAATTTAATAGGGCCCTCACTTAATCGCTAGCCTAATATTTATTCTTTCGACGTTAACTGTTCACCTCCACTCTCTACTCGCGGTTAATTAATAGTGGTCTTGTTAATCAGTTAAAATGAACACAGGATACACTAGGTTTGGTTTTACATTACTGTTGCGTAAGAGCCACAAACTGTTATTGACTACTTGGCGCAACTTACCACCAGAGACGGATAAGGAGATTGTCAATAGCTGAGTCAACATTATGGATAAAGCGGGCACACATGCACTGGCCTTTAATCTTTACTTCCTCCGTCTTATCAGCTTCTTGCGTAATGAACAGACAAACATTCACGAGATTAAGATGAAGTTTACCGCGGCTTAAATACGGCGATCTGGGATAATTAGAAACAGTTTATTAAGTTGCGTGTGTGCTTTTATTGTCATCTAGATAAAAGCAGATAAACTTACACATCTTTGCTACAGTTGATAGTGTTCTTTGCAACTCCACGTTCATTCTACATTAATTTGTAAAAAATTCCCACTTTCGGTTTCATAAATTGTATAGAGGTTTTCGACTTTTAATTTGTAATACTACTACTACTAAGAACTATTAAAGTGGTCGTAAACAAATGTAATTCTTAATAATAAATGTAAACTCTAATCATACAGCTTTCAACCTACAAATTAAGAGATACAGAGTGATTCAAATGTAAGTTATAGCTTTAAACTATTGTTGAGTTGAAGATACCTGTTGAAAATACGGATTGGGTTAGTTTACGTGTTTTAGCACTTGAAATCGTTAATAAATGGCTCCTATAGATTAAATGCATTTAGTTTGGAACTAACAGTTCAGTTAAAACAAAAAATCTGTTAAGAAGACCATCCATTGGCCGATTTTGTTGACATATTACTTGCAAACCTGTGTAGGGGTACAGTATGATCACGCAGTGTTACTCTACAACTTCATATGATTTAAACAAAATGGCGTATACTTAAAAGGCATCCAAGAATGTTTACAAAAAAGATACTTATTCAAAAGTAGGATTTCGGTTTTTTAACAGGTTTGACGGTTTTAGATAACAGTTTTAGAAGGTCATAGAAGAAATAGTTTATGTAAGACTAGGGGAAACCCCTGTGTGCTCCGCACGCCAACCCCGTTGGAACCTTCTATACACATAATCATGTTTTCTTTATGATAAAGGTGTAGGATTAATAATAACCCTATTACCCCAAAGATAAGATGGTAAATAATGTTAAATGTTCAAATCAAATTATTTCGTTTATTTTAAAACGGCAGTTATAAGGTTAAAGGAACTAGCAAGGGTCATGTCTACACTTTAATAAAAACATAACCTTAAAGTTAGAAATACAAATAATTGTTTCAAAGTTTGAAATCAGCTGTCAATGGAAATATTGGAGCCGTTTTATCTGTTATTTTTTTCAGTTAGTTGCTATGTTAATAAATGTAAATACACGTGTTGGTTCCTCAGTCTAGGCCTAACCTAAGATTTTTGTCCGACTAAATTTAGAAATATTGAAATAAAAAATGTTTTTATCAAAATGAATTATAACCTATATGTTACTCAGAGATAGTGTAGATTTGTATTAGTAGGCTAAAACTATTTTTTCAATCGGTTCAGTAGTTCCAGAGTTTACCGCCTACATAAAAACATACACATTTTTAGCTCTTTATAATAATATTAGTATATATATTGCTATAAAAGTTTTGTATGTAAAATCTTACTATTGTCCATAAGTAATAATGGCTATTGAGAGTAAAAATGCGTTGTTCCGATAACAAAATTAAATTTTTAATTAAACAAATTTAAATAATAAAACTAATGATTTGTAAAACAAGTTGAAGAAATTAAGTTTTTAACTAAGCAGAAGAATCTTCAACAGCACGTGCGTCAACGAGAAGCATTTCAGCGAAAGCGACATAAAAATGCCAACTATTTGACGAATGCACGAACTAAAAATAATCCAAGACAACGAAGTCGACCCCGAAAACAAACGTTTGTTATTGTCTACATTTAAATTCCAGCACTATGGTTAGATGATTTGAAATACTGTATACGATAAATTGAAAATACACGTTTATCGAAGTGAAACTAATTGCAGTCAGGTAAGGACGGTCGAAATTGAGAACACGACAGGTGCTTCATCGGTCTTCACTTCAGCTCAGATGGTCCTTTGTTTTTGAACAAAGAAAACATTACTGGGAATGTTTGACGAATACAAAAACTTTCCTGGAATGGCTTACCAGGGGATGTTGGGGATGCGGAATACTACCCCCCGGAAAACTATCCCCCCAGGTGAAACGTGACGTCACGAAATTTGCCAACTAACCAATATGGGAGCCGTGTCCGCGACTGGAATACTACCCCCTCCTAGCAAAAGCGGGTCGCCGGAATACTACCCCCCCCCCCCCAGCAGGTTCCTACAATTATACTGTTATCGGCAACATACTGTGACTAAACAGTTTAGGTTAGTCCTCTAGTTTTTTTTTATTCTAATTATATCGAAACTTGAGTGTGCGTGACTGGAAAACTGCCCCCCCCGATCTCTGACGTCAAAATGACGTAGGAACCTGCTTGGGGGGGAAGGGTAGTTTTCCGGGGGGTAGTATTCCGGCGACCCGGAATGTTCCATATTTTCTATGGGAGAATTCTGAAGGCGAGAATCAGACAGTAAGAAACTATGTCGCAATAAATACAAAATTACCAACAATCAAATGTATTAACTTTTAATGATATTTCAGCAACCGTGTTTGAAATAAACCACCCCCTTACTAGCGGATTTCAAATCATACAGGGTGTCCCATAAGTAAGTGCCAAACTTCGGCGAATGGTACTACGGGTCAAAATAAGAAAAAAAGTACATATATAAACACAGACCCGAAAACGCTTAGTTTTCTAGATATCCAACATTTTTATTTTTTCAAAATAATTCTTATCTAGAGAACGGTTAGACTGATTGAGTTCAAACTCGGCAAAAAGTTTAACCCGACGATGATATATCGCAAGAAAAATAAGCGATTAAATCCAACCATGAGTTTAAAAATGGCGGCTGTTTGAAAATTTCAAACCTAAATTACTCAAAAATCGTACATTTAACCAACAATTTCAGAACACCTTTTTTAAAGCCCTTTTGATTCGATATCGGATAGCGTAACTATCAAAACAATCGATAATGTCAGCAAATGTACATACAATATTGCAGTGTTTAATATGTTGGTTTAGATGCCGGATTGAATAAACCAAATTATTACACATAATTTAACTCTTATCCTTCATCCGATTGTTTTTTCTTTTCCTCATGATTTGATTTAATCGCTTATTTTTTTTTTTTTTTTTTTTTTTTTTTTTTGAGAATATATCATTGTTATGTTAAGGGTCTGCTCCAGTAAACGAGAAAGCAACCGGAAACGCAATCGCTTCTCACTGTATCCCTATCTAAACAGTGCAACTTCTTGCAGCTGAACGCTTTGACATTGCCTCATTTCAAACCATACGTCTATCTTTTGTAATTGAGTGTTGAAAAAAACTGAATATTCTTTATAAAATTTCGGATCCGGCTTGCAAATTATTTTTTCATTATTAATTTTTTATTGTGTTAGGAAAAAAAAATTCAAACTTCTTACTTACAAAAAATGTCAATTACATAACAAATCAAAAGCATTTAAAAAAATGTAAATCGTAAGACGGATGCGACTGTGCTTAAAATGAGACCTTGCAAACAATTTTATGATAAAAAGTAAACGAAATAAATGGTTTGAAATTTAACATTGCTCTTATGGGATAAAAATCCAAGATGGCCGCCACTACAGCAGACCCTTAAACTGCATGCCAAGTTTTGAAATCAATCAGTCAAACCGTTCTCTAGATTATTATTAAGAATTATTTTGTACAAAAAACAAAATGGCGGATATCTAGAAAAGGAAACGTTTGCGGGTCTGTTTTTATATGAACTTGTTTTATTATTTTTGACCCATAGAACCATTCCTCGAAGTTTGGCGCTTTAATTATGGGACACCCTGTATATCATTTCTGAAAATGAAACGCAATACGAATACACACAAATATACACGATTCTTCATTCAAGTATTTTATGCGGTCTTTCATTCTGTTAATACTTGGTGCCTATCGAAGATGTTATGGATTGATATCAATGACTACATTACATATCAATAAGACGAAAAGTGCCCATGTTAAAAATTCAAACCAGGGAAGCAGGTGTAAGAGTGTGTTTACGCCTTCGGCCGCTAGGATTACGGTCACATGACAGTCGGACTTCTCTGTCTCTCCTCCTCTTCCATCCTTGTCCTACACTCTCCCGGCAAAACGCGCCCTGTGAGTTCCTAGCGACTTACGGCGCGAACTCACTTTTATGCCTATTTTCCTGGTCTGAATCCTACACATTAAAAAAAAAAATGTTTGTCTCATTGATATGTAGTGATGTGAGTTGGGAATATTCCTAGTGGGAAGGAAATTTATAAATGGGAATATTTCCATGGAACTTCCCGAAGCCTTTATAAGTTCCCAAAATGTGGGAATTTGTGGGATGTATAGAATAACTCCTACATTTCAAGTTCTTTTGGACTTAAAACTGTTCTAGAGCCTTAATCGTGAATAAAAGAAAAATTAAAAAGCTAATAAAAATGAATAATATGATATACCATGATAGAAATTTGTATACCAACATTGAAAAATCATCAAACGTGCCCTATTTAAATATATTTAACAATCTCAATAATGTCTGGTAGTAAATTTGGAAGGTTATTAGGTGTAATACTATTATAATAATCTATCACAATTTCACACATTTTACTACTGTACTCCTTTTTGTTGTATTATATAATATGATTGAACGAAACATGAATTGTTTAATTATATGATGCATATAATAAACAATTCATGTTTGTCTCTAAAAGAATATATTTGATTATTTTCAAATGAAAAGTTTAAATTTCCCTCCAAGAAACATGACACTATACAGGCAAAGCCACACAGGAGTAAGTACCCACAATTCCAAGAGAGGAGAGGTTGACAGTTCAGTTTATAGGCTATGTCAGTTTTGAGGTGGCTCATGTGGTGACTGGTGATGCAGTTGACTGGACTGGGAATATTCATTGAAATTTGTCTTTGTGTGCGGTTGTCAGTTTTTAGTTATTTAATTTTAGTCAATTGGGTCTTTTTAAGTTTTATTTGTAGTTAAAAAATGGTCAAGAAAAAAGGGCCAATTTGGAACTTTTTTAATGGAAAAGGGAAGGCTGTTGTTTTAAGGAATACAAACAAGCTAACCTGTAAAAATGGAAAAACTTCTTAAGAAGTGCCCATCAGAGTTGAAAAATATTTTGGTACTTCCAAAAAACAAAACTCTAGTCCGTAAAATAAACAAAAATTAATAGCTTGTTATAGGTTAAACGATTAAACCAATCTTTAGAAAACACAACTTAGCATTTTTTTCAAGCTAGTAACAAGGCCTATAAACTTATTGTGTTTAAGAAAATAACAAGTTTAAAATATATATTTTTTTTATCATCATTAAAATTCTTCCCTGTCACAATATCTAAATCACAAGTAAAATCTGTAGAAAAACTAAAACTGAAATATATTTATTGATAGAATACAAAATTTAAAAAATGAAATCTTTGCATACTGATAAAATCAATAAGTGCATATAAAAAAAAATCTGGAAATTGGTTGACCGTGCAGGCCAACCCTAGAACTTCCCGCTTAGTTTGAATTTTAAACGTTTAAAATGAGTTTGTTTTGTTAAAATACCAAAAAACGAAAATTTGTGAATTTTTAAACAACGATAACTTTTGAATGCGTCTTTCGATTTTCATTTTTAAAAAAGCATTCTACGCAGTTTTTAAAGCAAAAAAAGAAAATGTACAGGTTTATATTGATTGGTTGAGAAATCTGGAAGATATGTTAAAAAAAAATACCAAAAAACGAAAATTTGTGAATTTTTAAACAACGATAACTTTTAAATGCGTCTTTCGATTTTCATTTTTTTTAAAACACTCTACGCCGTTTTTAAAGCACAAAAAGAAAATGTACAGGTTTATATTGATTGGTTGAGAAATCTGGAAGATATGTTAAAAAATACCAAAAAATACCAAAAAACGAAAATTTGTGAATTTTTAAACAACGATAACTTTTGAATGCGTCGT
>JAGFPH010003781.1:25092-37896 GCA_018207615.1 Philaenus spumarius
AAATTTATTTACAAATATTTCTCAATATTAGAACACACTAACCACGTATAGTCTAATACACGTGGTTAGTTATAATCTGTTAGTTGTAGCTCATATATCACTGAGGATGACGACTTTGTCGTTGAAACGCTTTTGATAATTAAACGTATATGAGTGAGAATAGTGTTATTTTTATTTGTTTTAAATATAAATTCCTTCTCACCCGTCAAGCTCAAAGTGTATTTTATAATAACCACGTGTATGGTAATGAGTTCTAAAATAAATATTAATAATTAATTCAAATCCTCAGAAACATTTTTGTTTGGATTTAAAACTATTGTTAACATGGATGATAAGAGCCAATAAGACGAAGAGAGGCTGAATTTATAAACGTAAATTTTCAAACATAGTTCGTATTACACAATACAAAAATAACCCACAAACGTCATTCGAGTCTTTGAATAAAACAACAAATATAAAAATAATTAGATCTCCAGATCAGTTAAATGTAAACGTTTCGGGACTGGAACAACAAGACTATCGTATTACCAAGTCTGGACGTTTAATTATGCAGTCAAATCGTCAAATGTTTGGTAATAGTCTACTTCAACTGTTCTATGCTTCGAAGGATAAGGTTTAGTGGACTGTTGCCAGCTAGATGTCATTATGCCTTCATTTTCATTCTACGATATAATTCTACAAACGGTTGCATACAGATTAGTAGACATAGACCAATTATTAGTTTTTTTTAATGTATGTTAATTCTAGGTATTTCTAGTTTAATCGGTAAAAACTGTTATTTCTACGAAGTACTAAAACCACTTCAATATAAAATAAAATCGGAATATGCCATAAATTATTAAATGTAGTTTAATTTTAGGATCTCGATAGTCATAACATTGCATGCAGTAATATAACAAAACAATTCCATACAGGTATTAATTATTACCATAACCCTTTCTTGTTCAAGTAGCATTGCAGTGACTTTTCATAAAACTGCCGTCAGTTTATTGTTTTTCTTAATCGAATTAGTAGAATAATCCAAAACAGAATTACGTGTTAAAAAGTTCAACTTCGCAAAAGAAACTTATCTAGGCTATATATTAAAAGAATTTATGAAAACTTGTGGCAGTCAGTACGGCCATTCTATCCGGCCGATTTCCTTATTTTTTTTAAATTGCAGGTAATCATTCACAGATATGTCATCAAGCATTACAAATCATGTATCTTTCGCCTTACAAACGTTATAATCAAATGCAAATTTCTGCTGTGTATTCCTTATGGGTTTTTTTTTTTGTTCTTTGTCCACTTTGCGTTCGTATACCATTCATCCGATTGCTTTTAAATTTTGCATAGTAACACAGGTTAACCCTGGGAAGGTTTTAGGCCATTTACCAAAGTCCTAGGACATTAGGGCTACGCTCCAGTGGCCCTCAAAGTTTCAATGTTAATCTTATGGAAGAAAGATTTCTATTGATTTTATCAAAAACAGCTGATTTTATCAGAGGCACAAAAACAGCTGTTCGTATAAAAAACTTAGCAACACATCATGTTTGTTTACTTTCATTACCATAGCAACATTACTTAGAAAATTTGAAGAGTATTACCTTTTTGAGGTTACATTGACAAACACAAACAAAAATCAACGAATAACGCTAACTATATTTTAATTCAATTCAAACATTGGTTGTTACAAACCTATTATATATAAAACAGCTAATTTGGATAAAAAACTTAAACATAATTTTAGGGTGGGCCTACAATGAACCAAAACACCAATTAGGCTAATTATTAGAATCAGGTTTTATTATAATTCTTCACAACTACCAGTTTTTTTTAGATTAGGTAAAATTGTCCAACTGCGAGCGAAGCGAAGCAGCCATTTGAGTCCGAAGGCCGAGGCGGGGTTGGGACGCGGAGCGTCCAGGGGCAGAGCCCTTAGTATAAGTTAATTTTAATTGAATCTTATAATAAAAAAAGGTTTATGTAATCCCAACTTTTACACCAACACTTCATTTCTTGGACTGAGGATTGTAGGTATAATTGTATACTTAACATTCTCTCTTTGTGTCCTAAAGTGGAAAACAAGAAGAATGCCAACGCCAATAGCAGGACTCGATCGTAGGCGTCACTCACTGAGCTGTCCCAACTCCCTGCTATAATTCTGATATTTGCGGAAAATAAAAAAATGATTGATGACAATAAAATTATAACAGCATAATTGTTAGAATTCGTTCTTGGACGATTTCGTAAATTTGCCTTGCTACTCTTCTGGTTTGTTATAGGCCTACAACAGAAAATAATCAATTCTTATTTTACCCATTTTCTTAGATATTATTAAACGTTTAAAATAATTTTACTTAAAGCATACAATGCCGGGTGGTCTACTAGTTAGTAAATTACTTATTAATACCCCCAAAAGTAGTTACAAACACGTCGTGCAGTTTAAAGGTTTACCTTCAACTCAAAGCAGTATTAGAACAGTAGGCCTCCACCAGCTGTCATAACAATAAATGTAAATGAAGAATATTCCAGCCAGAAAGGGGAGCTGATTCGCTGAATATTTATCAGTTTGAACACCCTCACTTTTTATCGATTATGTGCTTGTGTTTTGCACGGGATGGTATTGGGCACAAGTGCTTTTTGTCGGAACGTTTGGCATTCGGACCCGACAGTGAATGACGAATGCAAAGGGATTCGCTAAATTTTGGAAGGGGAATATTTTAATTTTGATTTTATCCTGCGAATTGTACAGAAATTCTGACAGACAGAATGCTTAAAGTGTTCTTAAATCGAATCCAAATAATGTACAAGGTAAACTACTCAATACATAGACAATCTTGACGTGGTTCTCTCAAACTTCTACTTACAAAAACACGTTTAGCACACAAGTAACAATATCAATAAACACAGGCATAGAGCGAGCAAGACTTACGAGTAATTGATTTACTATTAAAGTTTTAATTTATTCTATTTCGTAGGCTACTTAAAACCAAGAGAAGCACGGCAAGGGTTCCGTACCAACAGCTGTTCCGAGAACTTTACCAAAACGATATTACAGTAATATCTAACGACGCATCAACCAACCAATATAACTTCGACTTGAATAAATTATTCGTTAATGAGGGGGGGGGGGGGGGGTGAACAGTGATACCAAAGCACAATTTGTTGCCGTACTCCGCCTCAATGGAATTTTTCACTACTTTTCACAAAAGGATCCCGGATGCGCTATAGTTTTCCTGTAAAGTATATGAATAACGTCACTCCAAAATTTGTTTTTAAAATCTAGGTGTAGTATTTTTTGGACATAGAGAGGGAAGGAATATCTTGAAACTACATTTTACAAAATAAAAATAAAATTAAACGACAACCAATTTAGGTTGTGGATCTATTTAAACGACAACCTACACAACAGTTAGGCCTATATAAAATATTAAATTTTTGAGGTGCAAAACATTAGACGGCCAAAACTAAATAATAAAATAGTTTTGTGTTCTAATTATTATCTATGCTGGTTAGCATGTTTTAAAGTTACTTGATATAATAATAGCTTTAAAAATGTATTTTAATCTTCGAATTTACTCCCAAAAAGAGCTTCTAAATTCCAAAATTAATTTGTTTTGTTTAAGGTCTTTGGTTAGGCTAACTATAATTATGCCAAATTTCAACCATATCGTCTTAAAAATTATTTGAGAAAAACTTTCTTACAGACCGAGGTGATGTCTTATAGCTTCTTTTTTTGTTGTTGTTGGAACAATATAAATATTTAATAATTTACAATTACGAGGCAAGTAAATAAAGTAAGAAAACTAAGTAGACTAACATTTTAAAATTTAGCTACATCAATTTCTCAAAAAAACAAACATAAGCAAACAATTCTGAAATCCAAGATAATTGAACATATATGAGTTTAATATTTGTAAGAAAGTTAATTTAAACCAAACCAAATTTCGAATTAAATTATCTGCGTATTTTTGACATGTAGTTTTTAATAAATTGCAATTCTCAAAATGTCCATGGCAATAGAAGTTTCTCCTGCCTCCGTGGAACAGAAAGACTCCAACACAGTAGCATAGGTTTAAAATGTAGATACAGTTGTATAAATCGTTCTTGGCACTTGGGATATCGCGCAAAAACCTAGTTTTTCCCACCATAAATGGCGTGATCTGTTACCCCCTTACTCAGCACTCAGTACAGTGATAAAATAAGCTATGCGCAGGACTGTAGCCTCTAGCCGGGTTTTACTACGCTGTGCTAATAGCCTCGACTCAGGCCCGTGGGTACAAACTTACTTTTTTCTTACTTGCTTTCGATTTATATGCGCTATACGCTGCTCTTCCATCTTCATTAATCGGTCATAAATAAGTTGGCAACAAACAAAAACACCTCTGGAATAACTGATGTTATATTATATATTAATTAGAATTACCTATATTTAGATATCTCTTAATTAGTTCTTATTTTTAAGTTTATGATTTATTTTTTAGAATTAAAAAAAGATTTAAAAAATATCAAATACCTTTGACCTTCGGGAACTGTATTTTGTCTAGTGAAAACTTTCATGTTCACTGTCAATTTTTCCAATACTACATAGCCCACTAATAAAACATAATAGATTGCATTTTAGAGTGTTTTAAATATTTTGAAGCGAGAAAAGTATATTATTTTATTACCCAGTGAACTTAACTGATCCTTAAATGTACCGTACTCGATTGCACTAAAAATTTAATTAGTATTTAATTTACATTGCATTCGTAAGAACATCTGTCCAAGAAATACACATGGGTATTTCTGATTCAAGAAGTTCTTTTCTTCACCAATTTTCCCGTCCGTCGAGTTGCCCTATAAGGTGTGTTACGAAGAATACCGGTATTTAGCGACTGACTGATCTCCGTTCCATTGAAAGTGTGCAGTCAAGTTCATTGTAAGGTTAGTATTAATGTTCTTGTTATATTATCACTTGAAAAACCTTTGTAAAAAAAACATTAGCCAGACCTTTTTATTCCCACATTGACGGACTGCATTAAGGGGGCGCTTCCCTGCCCGCCATATTGAATCTTATTCCCATAAGAGCAATGCTACAGAATAAGTCATTTTTTCCGTTAATTCGTGGAATAAATTTAAAAATTTGGTTTCATTTTGAAGTACTGTCATATGCGGATGTTGATTGCCGAATACATTTTCAGAAACCGTTTTATTGTTTTCATAAACGTATGATATAAATAGTAAAAAATAGTAAACTTTATACATTTTTTACTCAGTTGCAAAAAAGAGATATTGAAAAAATCCTTAGCAATCAACACCCACAATCTATTTTACTTTAAGAAAAAAAATACAGCTTTCGTTTTTTAACAAAAACAGCACAAAAATATGCTTAATAGTGAAGGTATGTTTTGGTTATTTAACATTGAAATTGGTACCCAATATCGTAGTTTTGAATGTGGAGAGCCGAGCCTTAACTTTCAGTTAAAACATCTGCAATACACAGATAACAATCTGGTAATATTGCACAGATTTAAAAAGTAATGATGTTATAATTACTTTACATAATCACTTTACTGTACCATACACTCTTTTAATAACCAAAGAAACAATAGATTGAACTCAAACCCTACATAAGTTACTTGATTTCATGAAACTTGTTTGACGTTGTAACCCCCCTACGTTTAGTAGCCTACAGAGTTGTATTTAAAATACAGTACTTTGAATTTTGTACAGTCTAGTATTGAAAATACAGCACTTTGTTAAATACAGTCCTTTGATTGTTGTACAGTCTAGTATTGAAAATACAGTAGGCTTACTTTGATTGTTGTACGTACAGTCTAGTATAGAATCAGTCTGCCTGTTGTACAGTCTAGAAACAGGCAGTCTAGTTACGGTTTGAGAAAATAATATGTCCTAGCGCATTGATTGTTTTCTTTTAGTTTTATTTTGTGTAACTCTATAGGGCTCAACTCTCGCTTCGCTTCACATCTACACTCGCGGCGAAGGACAGATTATTGTGTACTCGGGCGGGGCGCTTGAATCGGGTTATGATGGTGCAAACTATTTGCAATTTGATAAGTTAAGTCAAAGGGATAAAATGAAATAACTACAACTCTTAAAATTAAATAATAATCCACTTACTTTTTCTATATTCTCAAAAACTACTCAACTAATTTTACTAAAATTTAACAATTTACACGAATTAGTACCAGGATTATTTAGAGAATATCCTCACTACAAACAAAAAGATTTTAAAATGGGGTAGCTACCCCTATACAATAAAAATAAATTGCACTAAATTCCTACAAACAATAAAACTAAAATTATTTAATATTTATTTCTTAATTTGCTATAAAAAACATTTGCAATTACTTAAGTCAAAGGGATGAAATGTTTATAACCACCCTTAAAATTAAATGAAGCAATAGCGAAGCATTGCCAGATCCACTAGTCTCAATATATAATTATGAATAGCATATCACTTCTATTATGTAGGCCTACCTACTACCTAACATGAGAAATAACGTTGCCATTTAAAAATTGGTCAGACGTTGGCGCACAAATTTAAAACATGCTAGAAATATTATTCTATAAAATAATTATGTTTATCACGTAATTTCGTCAACAGCTACGCTCGAACCTGCACAAGCATGTTTGAAAATCTGAACTTTAACTAACGACTATAAATTCACCGGATGCTGACATAAATGCAATACCACCTTAATTTATATACTTTGTGTGTAACAAAAGCCTTTAAATGTTAAATAATAGTACTTCAATGTACGTAAAATCAAGAAGGATATATGACTCCCTAAATCATATTCTGCAGAGTACCAATCCTTTCAACAAAGGACGAACAAACCCTCCGTCTACCTGACTTTGGCTAACGACCCTTCCCAAGTCATTAATATTTTGTGACTTGCTTAATTGCTTCGGGCAGTTCGTTCTACATTCCTTTGCCCGAATAGGCTTTCCATCATTCTACAGCTCATATTTACACGCAAATTGGGATTTAGTTTCGACCTTTTCTATTAGCCTATAAATGGGGAATATAAAAAAGCTGTTATCTAAGTAACTTGTGTATATTTTTTATAAATCTCATGTTACTTTTACAGGGTGCCTAGTAGATCATAAAAATTTAATTTCTTGACTTTTAGGAGATCTCAAATAAAAATTCGATGACCTCATTTTCAAGTAAAGAGAAGTATATATGACCTCTTATGAAAATGTACAGATATAAAAATGAAAACCTTTGAATCATTCTGACAAGATGCATGGTAAGAAATTATTTGTTTTATAACACAGAAAACCCGCCATTAAATAAATATGAACTGGAACAGTTCGTGAAACTGAACGATACGGATCCATGTTTAAAAAGATTTGTTTTCCCCTCTCCGGTACTAGAAAAGATCTTTTGCTTCGTAACAGTTCAATAACTGGTTTATTACAATTCGCAAAACCTCCGCTATTTATTACCATAAAACGATTGGCTCTTTCAAATGAACTAGATGAATTGAACCGAATCTTTAAATAGATTTGAACTTTGAATCAGAGTTGCCAGACGATTTACACGGGCGATTCGTCAAACTGTCGGGCGAGGGATATTCAATTTCAGGCAGGAAAAAACTGCGACCTTGACAAAAAATCGCGACTTTTGGGAACTTGCGTGACTATCGGGGATTGGTAGACACCATATTTTAGCTGGTTTAGTAAGCGTACACAAAATACACGATTTCAAAAAGAAACGCTTACAAGTTTAATAAACATGTTTTTTTACGCAAAAAACAAAAATCCATGGCAAAAAATCTGTTTAACAGTTGTCACAACGTTTCGTCCAAAATTCCTTCCCTAGAAGCTGTCAAACAATAACTAAAGATAATCTATACTAATATTATAAAGAGGTAAAGTTTGTTTGTTTGTTTGTATGTAGGGGGTAATCTCTGGCACTACTGAACCGATTGAAAAATAGTTTTACTAATAAAAAGCTACACTATCCCTGAGTAACATAGGCTATAATTCATTTCGGTAAAAACCTTTTTTATTTTAATATATTTGTAAATTTAGTCGGAAAAAATCTTAGGTTATGACTAGAATGATAAATCAACACATGTATTTACATTTATTACCATAGCAACCAATTGAATAAAATAACAGATAACATAGCTGCTTCAATATTTCCATTAACAGCTAATTTCAAAATTTGAAGCAATTATTTTTGTACTTCCACCTTTTAGGTTAGAGTTTTAAAGTGTAGACCTGAGCCTTGCTGGTTCTTTTAACCATTATTAACTGCTGTTATAAAATATAAGAAATAATTTGGTTTGAATATTTACCATCTTAGTTTTGAGGTTATTATTAATACTACACCTTTATTATAATTAAACATAACATAGGTTTTTAGAAGGTTCCATTGGGGGTTGGCGTGCGGAGCACGCAGGGGTCTCCCCTAGTCAGTAACTATTTTCGTTAATTTTCAATCTATAAAATCTAACACAAGTTAATCTATTTTACTTGGAATATTTACTTTTTTTAAAGTAGGTAACTAAAATATCATTGGTGGTATAATTTCATTACATTCTATCATATACTGTCGTAATTATTTTATTAAATTTAACTTTGATAAAAGCAAGTATGTACATGAAAAACAAATGTCAGCCAGTAAACTACTAAGCGTGATATTTTTTAAACTGCAAGTTTAATTTATTGGTATCAGAATTTCTATTCTGGGATTTGAATCCAGGATTTTTAGAATTATCAACCGCTGTTCTCAGTTGAGCTGTTCAAGTCAAAGATAAAGTATTAAAATTCCATAAATTTAGTTAGTTAGTGAACTTTTGCTTAAGAAAATATCAAAATAATTTAAAATTACAACTAAAAAGTTACATTTAATTAAATCGGAATGACAAAGTTTCATACTGGTAGGCGAAAACCTAATATTGTTACTACCAAACATAGAGCCATGCATCAATCTTACTAAGTTCAAATAACTGATAGCAAAAAAGATATGTGATAGAAATAATAATTTAAAGAAGAAAGTGTTTGAATATTTTAGCACAGATAGGCTACTATACTTAAGGCAATGTAATTACTAAGGATACTGTAAACGAATAAAACAGATTGCGTAGACTTTAACAAAGGGGCGTCTAAAACGCATACTTCCCTACATACGCACGTGAGTAAAGTCAAAATTTGTTTCAAGTTATTGGCTTCAAGACGAGACATTTAATACAAAATGGGCAGGCAGACTACTTTCCCTGCGGGTCAGACGAGCCATTGTTCTCGTTTTACGGCCTAAAACCAGTTTCGCAGCGCAGATTTACAGCGTCTAATTGCAAAAGTAACAGGACAGATAAAGCCACGCCAACAAACGGGCGAAATCTCGCCATAAAATAGGATATGTTTATATTTGTTTTTTTTTACATGAACACATGTTTACGACAAAAATGTTAATTGGATGTCGTAGAACGTAGCTGTGTCTTTTACTTAACCAAAGCACCAAACTAGTCCTTAGACAGCATGTGGGAGAGAAAAAGAGGGCAACTCCCTCAAAACACGATTATCTTGAAAATGAGGGGATTGTAGTACTTTAACTAGAATAGGGGAATTTAATGTGCATCGTGACCGCTCATTTTTGTTTTATATTGTGGCCACATTCAAAATAAATAGCTGTCTGTACAAAAACTAGACATTATGCCCTACACAAAAACAACGTAACGTTACGTCGTCAACACCATATCTTAAAAATAATGAGGTATTCAGGAATATGTAACCTAGTTTACATTAGAATTATATATAGTAGTTTAATTAGCCTAATTAGTTTTTAAATTTCATTTCATTAAAATAAATAACGAACCCTACGTTTTTAATGTCAAAGCATACAAAAAAAAGATTGTTTAAAATAAATTAATAGAGTATAGGACTAGAAATAAAACTTAAATTAATTATAGGGATTGTTTCACGACAGTGTGTCTGTAGTTTTGAAATGGCAATTCTCAGCATGAATATGAATCGGTTAAAGCGAATTATTTTACAACACGTTCACTGACTTTTTTTCGAAAAACAATTGACAAAATGTGTAGCCTACCTATCGCAAACAAATCTTATTTGGCATACATAGCCTACTTATAACAGTTGGAGACCGGTTTGGAAACTCATTTTAAGAAAAACTCGAATTTTCTAATAAACAAAAAAACATTGAATTTGAAGTTATACGGTCGTAGAAAATGTCTAAGCACAATTAAAGACTAAAATTAGGAGGAACGACACATGCACACTAAACGGTAGTAGATAAACGTCTATGTTTTTCGTAAACGGTCTACAAACGATCAATGCTACCCTATTGATCAATACTGTATTGACAAAATAATTTAAAAAACGAATCTCAATGCTGACGTCAATAATATTGTAAATGTTTATCAATATTAATAGTAAGCCCCGAGAAAAATCACAGGCTAGAAACAAAATACTATTTAAAAACAACAGACTTTATCTCTAGGCCTACCTAACTATACTGACGGGGATTTTTAACTCGGTAAATGTGTACAATTATAAGGATTATAAAACCATTGTATAATTATAAGGATTATATAAAACCATAGGCCTATTTGTTAATACTTTGTTATTATATATTTTAAAAAAGGCAAAAATGTTATCTTTTAATTGCTTTTTATTTCATTTTGATAGATCAAATGATTTAGAAGTTATTATACAGTGATGAAATTAATAATATAATATGTTTATATGGCATACGAAGATGTGCGAAGTTAATAAATGAATAAATGAATGAATCTCTTCTTCAAATTTGTATAAACGAATAATATATTGACGATAAAAGGTTGTATGTATATACAGTTTATAACCTCAAAGCAATCTTATAACGTATTGCATAAAATAAATTAGTTCTATATGATTGTAAAGAAATTGTAATAAAGTTGTAAACATAACCTCAAAGTATAATCTATGCTGGGTTTTGTTTAAGTATTACAGATGATGGGTGAAATCAGCTGTTATATTATTATTAAAACCAGAAAGGATATATTTTAGAGTGCTCGACGGATAAAAATAAGGTAATTAATTACCCATTATTATAATAATTGCATTCTTGGAAGCTAAATAACATCATGTTATATTATGTTACTCAAATACGTAAACTCGCTTTTATAGGAGTTGATTAAACAAGTGTGATTCCCTTAAGCAAAGTAATCTTTTACTTTCTCACTAAACTATAGTATAGAGAAAGTATAGTGATCGTAAAAAAAATCGATGTTGAGATTTTTGTGGAAATATCCGTTTTGGGACCCCCTGAGTACAAAAAAGTGGTTTTTACAAAATGTCTGTCTGTATGTATGTCTGTATGTATGTATGTATGTCTGTCTGTATGTATGTATGTCTGTATGTATACAAAGCTAGAGAGAAAACTATTCGATCGATTTCAACCAAATTTGCACCAGACATGTCAAGTAGGCCTGTATAGATGCACGAAAAAGGGTTTTGAAAAATTTTGAAAAACAACCCCCTTTTTGGCCAAAAAACCTCCAAAAAATCAGTTATTATTTTTTTATAAAAAACGGCTCTAACGATTTTGATAAAATTTGGCTTATTTGTAGCCTTTAATGTGCCCTACCATATGCAAAACCCGCATCTTTCTAAACATTATCGTTTAGCTAATAATAATAATGATAACTGATTTTTGGGGGGTTTTTGGCCATAAAGGGGGTTGTTTTTAAAAAATTTTCAAAACCTTTTTACGTGCATCTATAAAGACCTAATTGACGTGTTTGGTGCAAATTTGTTCGAAATCGATCGAATAGTTTTCTCTCTAGATAATAATAATAATATTTATTAGTCAATCTCCAACTTTAATAAAAGTATACAAAGCTAGAGAGAAAACTATTTGATCGATTTTAACCAAATTTGCACCAGACATGGCCAGTAGGCTTGTATAGATGCACGAAAAAGGGTTTTGAAAAATTTTGAAAAACAACCCCCTTTTTGGCCAAACAACCCCCAAAAAATCTATTATTTTTTTATAAAAAAACGGCTCTAACGATTTCGATAAAATTTGGCTTATTTGTAGCCTTTAATGTGCCCTACCATATGCAAAAACCCGCATCTTTCTAAAAATTCTCGTTTAGCTAATAATAATAATGATAACTGATTTTTGGGGTTTTTTTGGCCATAAAGGGGGTTGTTTTTCAAAAATTTTCAAAACCTTTTTACGTGCATCTATAAAGTCCTAATTGACGTGTTTGGTGCAAATTTGTTCGAAATCGATCGAATAGTTTTCTCTCTAGATAATAATAGTAATATTTATTAGAGTTAATCTCCAACTTTAATAAAAAAAACTCTCCTACCCCACCCTACAAGTCACTGTGAATCTGTTTAGTAATTTAAATATGTTTGTGAGAAAGTATGTGCCAGTTCCTGGTACCGTTTATTTGATAATATATTCAATTTAAAAAAAAGTTCACAGGTACCTCTACGCTATTTAAAAATTGGAAACTTAAGAGCAATGTTGACCAGCGATTTTAAATAAATGTACTGGCATTATGAGATTTTGTTTACATAAAGACATAAATATGAAGAATGCTTTTCCTACATTTCATTTCGGATAAGTTTAATTGGACAGTAAAATTGTCATATGTCCACAACTTTCTACGCATGCGCTCTGGCCTGATCTTGTTAGTCCAGTAGACTGAGGTTTCTCATTATCTCAGTTCTGAACTCTTAAACGAATGAGCAGAAGGTTCGTGGTTGGGCGTTCCATATTTTCGTGAGCAGCGTCTTCGCCGGAGAGAGAGAGAGAGAGAGAGAGAGAGAGAGAGAGAGAGAGAGAGAGAG